>PVJS01009652.1:0-49835 GCA_004027185.1 Glis glis
GGGGTGAGGGGGATCCAGGACTTGGGGGGCTGAGGGGGATCCAGGTCCTGGGAGAGGGTGAGAGACACTGCAGTTTCGGGCAGGACCCTTGCTGATAATGGGAAGGAGCTACAAGGTGGATGAGGAGGAGAGCTTATCACTGCTGGGAAGCGGATTCTGTGGATGGGAATGTGCAAGAACCTATGAATCCAACACATTGGGAAGTTTCATGTGTATTTGGAAACATATAGCAAAAAACGGAATAAAGAACAACAGTGTTGACCATTTTCACTGAATAACTAAATAAGCACTTGCTCTATTAAAATGAGACAAAGTTCTTTCCTCTGGGCAATCCACTTACAATGAAAAATCTAAGAACGGCTATTTCCACAGCATGAGGAGCTGTGTGCATAAAATTACAGGGTTTAGAGCATTTATTTAATCAATCCACCACATCTTCTAGAAACATGAGCCCAGGGGAACAGCAGACAAGAGGGGCCAGGAGTTTCGAGGCGTCGGCGACTAGCTTCCTCCTTTGCGGTGGCTGCCACTGGCCACAGCGGCCACACACGCTGAGATGGCACATGGCTCCTGCACCGACAAGACAAAGGAGCAGGTGTGCGACAGGCAGCAGAGAGGGTCTGCAAGATGGGTTCTCAAACCTGGCTGCGCACAAGAACCACCCGGGCAGCATCGCAAATTGTAGATTGTGCTGGTACCCAAGGAAGAGGAATCAGAACTGTGCCCTGATGGACATTCTGTAAAGTTTCTCCTACCCTGGGAAGAAATGGCCCCTCCTTTGGGTTCTCATTCTCTTTCTCTCTCTCACTCTCTCGCACGCACGCACACGCACACACATGTAGGAGCTGGCTCATTCACACGGCGAGCAGCAGGGAGCGTGGCCTTACTTGGCAGCGGCTTTGTCCTCCAGCTGCATCTGGACTTGAGCCCAACTGCACCGAGGAACCAGGCGGGAGCCCAGGGAGGCTCCTCCCGCCTCCACACCCACTGTATTCCCACCCCTGATTTCCAGTGCCCAAGGGAGATCAGGACCCAGCACCTGGGGTATAGACCATCTCTTCTCCCGCAGAAACCGAAGGCTTTCGTAAAGACCAATTATTTCCACCCGCCTGCAGTTATTTGACTCTGATTTTAGCAAACTGCATTCTTCGGGTAGAGAATTAACCCTGAAGTGCCGATGCTACTGGTAGGTACCGGGGTACAAATGAACTAAAACCAGGAAACATTCAAAAGTGATTTTCATTTGCCATTTGAATGTTTCACATTCCGCGGACTCATAATGTTTAATGCCTTCCCAAAATGTCTGTTTGCCACCATTTACAGGCGGGAGTAAGACAAAGAGATGTACGCGGAGCAAATATCTGCTGGGCAGAGCCCTGGACTGTCACAGTGAGGTTGACACCCAAGGAAGCCCGGGAGGGCTGGCAGGCAGGCAGGCTGGCTGACCTCCAGGAAGAGGTCGCACAGACTCCCCGGAGTCCAGACTGAACTTCCCAGGGCGGCAGAGCAGCTGTCGCTTTCTGTCTCTCCCCCAGAAGTGTGCCAAAACTGCCGCTGACTCTGGCGCAGGCCCGCCTGGGAAGGAGGTGGGGAGGCCAGCTCAGCGATGTCCCCCTGGGGACTCAGTCCCACCACTGTCCTCTCCTCGTCTCTGAAGGGATTGCCCGTACACCCGCTGGACCTCTGTCTTTTCCCCTCCACCTTTCTCCTCACCATTTCTCTTCCCTTTTTGTTCCCCTCCCTGTTTTTGTCTTTGTCTTTCCTCCTTGACATACAAAGTGGGAAAAAAAGCCCAAAAAACTTGATTGAAGCTAAGATCCCGGCTAGGGCACATTCCTTTCTTTCCTTTCATCAATCTTTCTTTCTGGCGTTCTTTCTCTCCTCTCCCTCTTTAAATCTCTCTCTTCCCCTGCACCTGCCATTCCCTCTAATGACTCCCACCCCGGGGTCTCTCCTGGTCGCCCCGCTGGATGTACCCAATGGCAGGCCTTATTCTGAAAGACTCCCAATTTCCTGAGGTCGTCCCAGGCACCGATTTCATGAACTTTGCTCTGTCTTCCTTGCAAGCAGAAACAAACACAGCCGGCCTCTCTACTTCTCCTCTGCGCGCGAGCCGTGGCACAGGGCTGCTGAGGAACAGGCTGGGGTAGGCATTCACTTGGGAGAAGGAGAAAACGATGGAGAAGACCAGCATGGAGCACGGCTTCTTCTTTTTCCTGACCTACTGAGAAACAGCCAGCATCCCTCACAGGACATGGACGGGGAGGTAACGGAGCCACGTTCCACGTGCTGTACATACTAGACCTCGTCTAACCTTCGCCTAACCTGCGTTTAACAGAAGAATAAAAGTTGAGGGCCGAAAAAGAAAGCATCTTACCCCATGTCACTCGGTGGCAAGGGGCAAAGCCAGGATTTGGAACGTCAAAGCTCCCTGGTGCTTCTGGGCTGCCTCTCTGGGGAGGGTAACAGGGCTGCAGCCTTTACTTCCAGGCTGCAGCTACTCAAACTCTAGGCTCGCCTTGGTGTAGAAACCACAGCAGCAGCAGCAGCTTGGAACTCCTGAGGGTGCTGGACTGGGCCGTCCTAGAAAGTGCTGCCTGCCCCCAGCAGAACAGACATGTCTGCCACTGCGAGGAGGGCAGGAGGGAACCCTAAGCGGTTCTCCCCACAGAATATCAACTTTGGGGAGAGGGGAGGAAGATACTATCAGAAATTCTTAAGAATTCTCACTCTGAGTCCCAAGGGAGAATGAGTCTCCAGCTGTGACTAGAATTTGTTTTCAGGGCCTCAGACAAGAGCCACGAAGTGTATTAGGGTGCACTGGGTGGCTGACACAGTAGAGAGGATAAATAAAACTAATAATCATTTATTCCCACAGGCTCTGAATTTTACATCCATCTCTCCCAAAGTCCCTGTATCCCCTTTCCCTCGTGCGGCCGTCATGGCTGCCGTGTCTGGGCCAGTGGCAGTCTTTACAGTGGTATGAAGACACCTTCAGTTCTGCCTCCTTCTGCAGACATTTCTGTCCAAGTCTCAGTTCCTGGACTGTGAGCTCTGGGAGGAGAGGCATTAAGCCCGATCCCACACCAAAGAAGCTCTTCCCTGGGCTGCAAACCTTTGTAAATATTCTATAAACAAATCCACGAGCTGCAAGAACAAAGGAAGTCCGGGTCTCAACTGTCCCAAATTCCCCACCTTCTGGGGACAAGTAACCATGAAGCATCTGCCAGGGTGCGCCCTGGACACATGATCTAGAGCCAGGCTTCTTCACCTGGTGGCCATGGATGGCTTCAAGGGTCCTAAAGACCCTAATACTTTAATGAATCTGGGAGTCCACACAAAAGTGGATTCTTCTGGAAAGAGGAGCCGGAGCATACCTCTTAGAAACTGTCCATCAAGTAGTTGTGTGGATCAGGGATAAGGACAGGGGTTGCAAAGATAAAACAGGCGACAGGGACAGGGGTGGCAGAATGGCCTACTAGGCTGTAACCCAGGCCACTCCACGCAGAACACCCACCCCTCTCCAGGGCTCTGCCTCCTTCCTCTCCAACATGAGGAGCAGGCACAGCACTTCAGCGCCCCTGCTTTTGTTGACAGCAGTAATACAAGCTGGGTTCAAGTCCCCCCAGGTGAGAACCAATCACATGTCTAAGGCACTGCCTCAGTTGGCAGCCATTCCCACCACGTTAAGCACCGTCTATTTAACCCACCCCGTTTTCCCTGTTTAAAAGGTAGATCAGGGGAAGCCAGGTCTAAAACTGCCCTTATTTTTCCTTAATTACATAGATCAGTGTCCTGCAGCCTGCCAAGCCTGTCCTTCTCACAGAACCACAGATCTGAGAGAATTTGTTCTTTAAAAAGCCATTTGGATGTGGTGGCTATGCCCTGGTCTCTTCAAGGTGTCGGTAACTGACTGTTCGGTTCAATATTTTTCCAACCCACCACTCATGCTGATGAGTTTGTAATTTCCAACCACCATCTCTTGTTTTTAAAAGGTTATATGCCGGCCCTCAGATATCTTCCCAGTCCTCCACGATTTTCTAAAATGGCAGCCTTTGGCCCTGCTGTAGCCACTCTCTGGTTAAAGGCATTTTAGAATCTGTCATTAAGAACGGAGGTTGTTTATCATTTTCTCTATAATGTTCTAAAACCCTCTCTAATTTTAAATTGGTTTTGTGTTCTCTAACTCATGCTAGACTCCAGATTGTACATACACATATACACTTACTTGCACACACACACGTGTGTGTATGTGGAATTGTATGTCAATAACCAGTTCCTGGTTACATTTCTAAGAAATTAAATATAATATACCTCTTGCCCTGATGGAGATGACTTTTATTGTTTTACCTTTATTTAGTTTCTGACGTAATGCTTTTTATTATTTACCACTTTACTTTTATTTAGTTCCTGATGTAACATTTTTTAAATTTTCTCATCACCTTTTCTAAATATGAAAATAGCATATTTTATTGTGGAAATTTTGAAAGTAAAGAAAACTACACAGAGGTAAAACACCAATAATCCTCTTGCTCCTAAACCTTATAGCTTTGCATGATGCGTTGACTTGGCCTTTTCCGGTTTCACAGCCTTTACTGTTTTTGAATATGCCCACCTGCCCTCTGACCTCACTTTTGAGAGTAAATGCTTTGTTGACCTGAGTGGCCATCCTTCCAGCTTCCCATCCAAGAAGCAAGCTGCTGCCCTAAACTAGCCCAAGGCAGAGGCACAGTAGATAGAGCCCGGGCCTGGGCTCAGAGAAGCTGGACTTCAGTTCCAGCTCTTTCTTCTTTTTTTATCTTATTTTATTTTATTTTATTTTTTATTTATTTTTATTTATTTATTTAGTGTGTGTGTGTGTGTGTGTGTGTGTGTGTGTGTGTGGTACCAGGGATTGAATCCAGCAACATTCTGTCTCTGAGCTGTACCCCCATCTCTATTTTTTTTATTTTGAAACAGGGTCTTGTTAAGTTGCAGGGGGACTCGCTAAGTTGCTGAGGCTGGCCACGAACCTGTGATCCTCCTGTCTCAGTCTCCCATGTACTAGGATTACAGGCATGCATCACCATGCCTGACTCTTTCTTTTTCTTAACTGCACTCTTTCTTTTTCTTGACTACAATTACTGGAGCACTTTGTACCTCAGTGTTCTCATCTGTAAAATGGGGATACTAGTTCACATCCTGATCTCATCCTGGTGGGTTCTTGGGGAGATCAAAGAATGCATGGAGAAAAATATATGCGAAAGCTCTTGAGAAACTACAAAGCTCTCTAGAAATATGAGCGACTGTTATTATTATGTCCGATTTGGTTTGTCTTTCGTTGAAGACCTTCCTTTCTCAAATTTTGTTTGTTTTCAGTTTTCCTTGCAGCTCTTCGTTTTATTCTACGTTCGATCAGTTCATGGTGACTTTGCCCAAGGCTCACTTCAAGCTTTAAATCCTCCACTAATTGGTTCCTATTCGTGGGTATCTTCTGCATTTTTTATTTATTTTATGTGTGTGTGTAGTAAGAACATGTTCTCTAAATATTCTAAATCCATGTCACCTCCTGGCCCTATTTTCTTCTCTTGCCAAGTATGATTCGATGGGACACTCAAGGCAGTCAATGCTAGTCTTGATCTGGAAGCCTCTACTCCAGTAACGACTGCAGGCTCCACACACAGGGCACTGAGCCTCACTCCTGGCCACCCCAGCTGGCTCGGATTAGGGGAGCTACTGGGTGGGGAGCAGGGGCAGCCATGGTAATCAATACTACGGAATGCTTAGTCTGTTACAAGTCCTATTCAGAGTGAAATAACTCCCTTTGTTCTTACAATAACTGTAAGAAGCCAGAAGTTTCGGAATCTCATTCTATAGATAAGGAATCTGGGATCACAGAGGAATGAAGACATTCTCCCAATAAACTACGAAGGGCCAGACACAAACCCTGGCAGTCTGACCCCTGAGTTCTTGCTCTCAACTTCTGCTTTCTGTACCTGCCACCATGGTACACAGCAATAAGAGAGGATGGAGGAGACGGGAGCTAGGACAACTTACGACACCCAGAGATTACGACAGCAGCTAAGTACAAGTGCTGGAAACAGCCCACTTCACCCTCTGCATAACTCAACAGTGATTACACCAACGACATTCCTATGACAGTCTGGAACACTGTCCTGGCTGCTGAACATACCAGGGGAAGGAGCACCATCCACAAATACTCATCAAACCCAGGTCCCAGCCACCGTTCGACTCTACTGTGCACCCTCTTCTCACTCTGCACTATCCTCATTATGTAGAACTGAACACACAATATGTTTCCTCCAAGTCCCTGACCGTAAGTCACCCATAAACATTTCCTACAGGGCTACAGAGCACAGAGCTTAAGAGTGTGAGCTCCCGCCAGACTGCTGGGCTCAAATCCTGGCTCTGCCACTTGTGCTAAGCAGGTTTTTAACCGTTTCGTGTTTGGGTATCTTTATCTGCAAAATGCAGGCAATAATTTTACATATTTGCTCGGGTGGCCAGAAGGGGTAAACTCGGTGATGCCTGTGAAGCACCGAGCCCCAGGGAGGTGAGCACTCACAGCACGTTCAGTCACACATCAACGTCCACAGTGCGCCAGCACTCGGAGAGGCACACAGAGTGGATGCTGTTTCTGTCCTTGAGAGAGTCACACGGATGGACAGAGACACAGCCAGTCCTTCCACACCTGGGTGGGGCTGCGGAACAGCAGGAGGGCCCTGACTCCAGCCTGTGGAGACCAGGAGGACCCATGAGGGTCCTGAATGGTAAAGGAAGAGCAGGCATCAACCACAACAGGGGATGTGGGGAGGCATCGCAGACCACGTGAGAGGCCTGGGGGTAGAAGTCCCTCCACGTTATCCTTGTCTTCAGCTCCTGTCACCGTTTCCATCTCAACTCTTCTTGGCTCATGTAAAGGTAAAAGATAAGGCTGGAAAAAAATAGTTCCATACATAAAGCTAGAAAGATTAGTCTTGCTCTCCTTTCTGACAAGTATTTATCTAGTTTTCTAGATAAACACTGTAAAAGAGAACCTGGGAAGGAGACACAGACCAAGGATTGAAAAGCACAGGTCACGGTGCCCAGGTGCGGCTCTGCGTTCAGAGGCCAGTTACCCCGCCGCTCTGCCCATCCCCCCATTAAACTCTTTCTGTTCCTGTGTCCACCGGGAGTGGATGGACTGCACCAAAGGCCCCAGAATACACGGAAAACCCGGAGCACGGTGGAGCTGTTCATAATAATATTAAATGTGCATCTATTAAACTTATGATGTGAGGGGATTTTTATTTTACATTTTCTCATTTGATCTGCAACATAGTTATCTGCCCTCAAGATGAGAAGAGGGAGCAAGTTCTGCGAGGGGGTGCAGTTTGCTGGACTCACACAGAGCCAGCTGGGGTGGGACTGAGGTAGGGCCTGGTCTCCTGGCCCCTAGGTCAGTTCCCCCTCCTCAATATCACCTGGCTTCAAATGACTGAAAAGTAGTTTAAAAATGTGCATTGGTAACACTAAGGAATCAGAACTCGGTGTGGCACCAACAGATACCCTCTTTCCTAATAGAAAATAAAGATGTAAGGAATTGAGGTTTTGCATTGCAAGTTTATTTCATATTAAACTGCGCTCTGAGTTAACAGTTGATGCAGATATTTGAAACAAAACTACCTCCCTCGTGTTCTTTTTGGAATGTTCCTTTAGCAATAATAATGATTCCCATTGAGGGTAAAACCCAAGAACAAAGCAGTATTCCTGACGGTCATTCTCTTGCTCTCACCCTTAGTCAAAACTCAAAGTTGCAGTGTACTGATGGATTTGAGAAAGAAAGAGATACAAGACAATGGATAATCTTCAAAATGCCCAAGATTAAATGAGCAGGGAGGAGTCGAGCGCCTCCTCTTGGAGGAGCTGGAGTCTGCAGATGCAGAGGTAAAGAATATTCACGGAGTTGAAGGAGTCGGGTAAGAGCCTAGTGCCCAAGCCTCATCCAGGTGTGAAATACACGTTCATTGAATTAAATTAAGATCCAGAAATTGGCTATTGTGTAGGGGTCCATTATTTCATTTTAAAACAACTTTGCCTTTTGCCAAGAGCAAAACCTAAAGAGAAGGGACCTAGAAGTTTCAAAGTTCCTGCTGTTAATGATTTCCTCTACCTCCGACATAAACCTTAGGGCTGGGGTGTAACTCACTGGTACAGTGCTTGTCTTGCATGTGCAAGACCCTGAGTTCGATCCCCAGCACCGCAAAAGAGAGGGAAAAAGAGAATATACACAACAGAAACCCGGATGTTTTCTTAGGTGGAGGCAGCTCTCTGTGATTTAAAGAGCCAGGGGCTAGAATTGGAAGATGCGATTTGGAAGGCTGGCTTGCTGCTCACAGTTGTGTAACCTTGAGCTCTCTAATCCTCACTCTGTTCATCTGAGAAACAGAAATAATAATGTCAGCCTTGTGGTGAGGATTAAATGAGATAACACATGTTAACATAGCCAGAATATAATGGGCACGGCCGAGTGTCTACTGCCAACTCATGGCCTCATTTCAACACAAAGTTGTCTCGAGCACAAGAAAAGCAATTCCTTGTAGGTAACTATTATCTTTGGACCAACAGCAATACTTCTCAGCAGTTTCGCTCCCCCCCCCCATTTATCTTTAAAACAACTTACAACATCTGGCTACCTAATTCCAGAACCTTCCCACTCCTTTCCCCAGTCTCTGTCTCAGTTGCATAAATGCAGATTCATCAATAACATAGATTCCTTGCTATAGTTACTGAAAGATCGTTCATGAGTTTTAGCGCCAACCTTGAATTTCAGGTTGAAATCAAAACATTCATGTAAATAGACACAGAATAAAAAGGAGCGGTTGGGAAGGTGAGTAACTATGATCCCATTTATTCCAGAAAGCCCTTGTAAAGAGAAGGCATTTAGGGGATGGTAGATAAAAAAGCCCACATGGGATCTGTCCCCGAGGCCAGCATAAAAAGAGTGCTACAAACGGAATAGAAAAAAAAAAAAGAGAGAACAAATAATTTTGGAGAGCTTATTTTGAGTTTGGGGAGACCAAGCAGGACATCATGGCGAGCCTTGAGGAGCAAACAGTATTTACACTGAATTGGAAGGGAAGGGGACAACTGGTGACAAGAGAGAGCTTTTTCAGTAAGTGTCTGCACTCAGCACGCTGTGGAAGGAAGGCCAGCCGAAGAAGGCAGGCACTAGGAATGGGTATATTTTCATTCTATCATCTCCAATCAGTCTTACCCAAAGCATCCAGAGGTGCTGAGAAGGCAAGGGAATGAAAACATAGAAGGTATAAACATGTCGGCTTTATCTTCAATGCACACTCACTTCCGTCACCATCTTTGTTCACACCCAGCGTTTTCTGAATGCTGACGACAGGGAGAGAGCATTTTGCTGAACACCGAGGGCACAAAGTGACACAAATCTTGTCCTCATGGAAGATGTGACAAGTGAATCAACAAACAAAAGTGATTTCTCTTTTATATATAGGCTCTAAGAAAACCTATCTAGCATCTCTTCAAAAATCTGAAGGTCACTGGGCGTGGTAGCGCATGCCTGTAATCCCAGTACTTGGAAGGCTGAGACAGCAGGATCGCAGGTTCAAGGCCAGCCTCCGCAACTTAGAGAGGCTCTCAGCAACTTACCAAGACCCTGTGTTGAAATTTTTAAATATATATATATATTTTTTTAAAGCGCTGCAGGTTTAGCTGAGAGGTAGGACACCCCTGGGTGTATACATAAATATATTTTTAAAAATCCAATGGGTCAACCTTCGCCTACCCAGGAAAGATCTTCCAAGTCTAAGCACCTATATTAGGCCAGGGTAGAATTTTCCTGCAGTCCTTCATCCTATGTGAGCTGAAGGAAAAACCAGAATACAAATGTAAACAAAATCAGATAAGGACTGAAATTTTCTCCTTTCTCCCAGAAGCTCAGAAACAATCCTGGAGTCTCTAACAAGGTGACAAGAGGGAGCCACAAACACTGCAGAAAGCCATGCCGGCTCCTCAGGACTCACACAGACCAGAGCCGTGTGATGTCAAGTCCCTGGGCAGAGGCTGTGGTGTCTCCATGACCTGGACATTCTGCCTATATAGGGCCGACCATAAGGTATTTGGAAATGCAGATCAATGAATACACTCTTGGTCTTCGCCGAAGTATTTAGTGTCCCCCAAATACCACTGAGAGTCCAAACCACACTCATCCCCTTCTCCCTCATCTCCAGGGGCTATCAGCAGATCTCCAAAAAAGCACAATGGTTTGTCTTTTTAAAAGAACACAGACACATAAATCTGTTTTTTTTTCCTTGCCTCTATACATTTAGGCTCACATTTATTTTTAAAAGGGGAAGGGAGGAAGCCAAAAAGGAAGGATGTAAGAAAACTATTAACCCAGCCAGCCTAATAATCGGTGATTAAAGTTACAGTCAGAGAAGAACGACATCTCAGTGCCTCCTACCCCCTTCCTCCTCCTCGTGCCTTTAATATCCCACTTCGGGCGCTGAGAGGGAGGGGAGCGGGGCTAGCGAACTCCAAGCATCACTAAGATAATTGTACCATTCCCACCCTCACCAGTCAACCAGGGTCTGCTCATCCAGCCCCGTTTATTAATAGTTTTCCTGCATTGACAGGGTTACAAAGGAGTGAGATGAGGCTTTCTCTCCAAAACCAGAAATGGGGCACCCTCGATAAAGGCTAAGAGGAAAGGAGGATGTCTGCAGGACTGAGGGCCATCGCCCTATTTCACAGCCACACCGGTTTCCAGGGTGTCAGGAAAAGCATTCTCCTGGTGCTCCCTAACTTTCAACACCAGGCCCGCATCCGTGTTGGGAGAGCTCAGGAGCCGGGTCCTCACAGCTCCGCTCTTAATCCAACCAATGTCCCACCTCTTGGAGCGCTCTGAGGACTAAATCCCCTCCGATCCCCACCACTGCTTTTGACCTCTGACCCAGAGACCCCTACTAGTCACCTAACAGTGTCACTGTGAGAGGGTCTCACTGTGCCTGTCAAAATGCTCGCATCAGATCATGTTTAGAGCTAGTAGATACCCTGTCAATCAATCAGCAAGAGCCACCCACACAGCCAGCAAGTATGGCTGCACATTAGGATCCCTTGGGGGACTTTTTAAATGCCCACTGCCTGATCTTTCCCTGAGAGATTTTAATTTAACTCTTTGGGGCAGGACCTGAGCATGGGCATAACTGTTTTTGTTGTTGTTGTTGTTGTTGTTGTTTAGCCTTTTGAATGTGTTTTTGTTTAAGCTCTGCAGACCATCCCATTATTGAATTGGGGTTACAGAGCACTGCTTTAGACTGTTCTAGAAATGAGAAAATCGGGGCCCACAATCAAAGGTTGGTATGTAGTCACAAAGCACCACAAGCAGAATCAAATATAAGCTTCTGACCTACAAGACCACCACCTCTTCCGCTGTCAAACAAACAGCTGCTGGATAACCAGAAGAAAAAAAAAACGGGATATTCTTAAATACCCATCATTTACAAAGGGAGTGAGCGCCCTGGGTCTGAAGATATGTGGCTGACTTAAAGGACAGGCATCTCAAGGTGACCAGTGGGCCAGGGCAGTGGAGATAAAGTACTGAATGGAGACTCAGTGGACCCAGGGATGAGGCTGTGCCACGTGGACATGGCTCTGCTCCACATCACTAACCTTGGGACTATTTTTACAGTTTCGAAATGGCAGTTGTGGCGGGGGAGGGGATAAAATAATTTCCAAGGTGACCGTCAACATTAATGCTTATTACCCCATGCCACACGTACACACATGCGTGCACACACACATCACACGCAATATTGTACCTAAATGGTACAGCACATTGAATGGGTTTAGGATTATTTGGGCCACTGTTTCTGGAGGATCGGTCACCGCACAAACACACCATATATACCCAAGTCTAGTGTGCGTGGGTGTGTGTGGTGTGTGTTGGGGTACATGTAGAATACACTCATGTCTAACACAGCTACTATGGCAATTATGTGACCAGACTATGGCCCTAAGGCAGGAAAATGGCTTCAGAATATCTGTCCATTTTCCCAGAGTACAACTGGCTATAGAAAGAAGGACTGAAGGTGTCACCTAAGCTTCAGGTCCCTTCAAGACTTCCTTCTTACCTCCCCACACAATGCAATGCCTTGAAACCGACCTTTTTTTTTACGTACTCCTCTCTCAAAATGAACAAGATCTGATTCCCTAAGAAATTCTAACCAGCAGAAGCTCTGAGAGGGTTTATACAAAGATTAATGAGGACTTTCTTCTTTCTGAAGAAAGAAATTCTCCACCTTAGCAAGGCAATGGGCAGAGACATGGGATGTGCCTATACCATGGTGTCTCTTCCAGAGCAGAGTAGAAGCCAGAGTTAACCAACTGAAGCCTTCATTTGGCCTCATTTAGGAAGCTGTCTACTACCGGCTTTCTCCTCCCTAAGACACTGGACTCTGAGGAAGGACAAGGCCTCTAGGTCCTCTCTTCTTCGAGGTCCTGCTGCTCCACAGGTCTGGCCTGGCCCCTCGTCCTCTGCCTGTGGGTCACCTCAGAATGCATGTCCCTTAAGTAAGCCAGTGTGGACATACCCTCACCCGTATCTCTCCAGACGCAGGATACTCTCTATCGATATGTAATGGGCCTTTAAAAGGTCCTCAGGCTGAGCTTACCTTTCTTTTACTGATGCAATAAATACAAGCCACGACGTACAGGGAAATGGTGAAAGTGGAGGAAAAGAGTAGAAGGATGGGGAGCAAGAAAAGATGTGAACAGAACTTGGGAAAACACCCATCCAAATCCATCTTCCCTTAGGGAGCAATGCTGCAATTGAATCAGGCAGTGACCGAAGGCATCCCCCATCATCTCTACACCTGGACATCCTGTATGTACACGCTTCTAAAATAAAACCAAGCCACTCTAATAAGGCAACCGAAAAGCATTTGGAGAATGCCCTGGGAATAACAGAGCCCCTCGTCATCCATCACTCCTCTTTGGCATTGCAGGAAGCTGCCAGTAGCTGAACGAACAGCACAGCCACTCTCCACCTCCCGACTCCAGAAGCACACCGGGCAAGACCGGTCCTTCATTCCAAGGAGCTGGGCCTGGGCGAGGATCCAGCTCTCTCCTTGGACACAAATCAACTAACAGCTGTCCCTTTCTTTGTAATGGCCATCAATAAAGTTAGTTGCAATCCACTGGTCTAAAATGAAAACCATATCATTTGCTCATTCTAGAGGCAAGTCTAATAAACAGGGCTAGGAGTCATTAACTATAGAATCACCAACGCAGAAATGAGAGCCTCTTCCCTCTCCTTTGCAGGAGACTCTTACTTTCCGCTCTGGCCTCCCCACATGGAATCTTAGGTTCCTAATCAAAGAAACAGCACGTTCTTGAGTGTTGCTCTTTTCCCGGAGTTGGGGATGCAAGGAAGAGCAGGAAGCTTGCCCTTCTGCACCAACCTCACTCTCCATATGCTCTCGGTCCTCCTAAAGTGACCTTCCTCTCCTACAAAACTCCTCCTTAGTATTCAAGATATAATTTAAATGTCAACCACTCCACGAGGCCCTCTTCAGCTCTCCCCAGCTTCTTCTTTGGAGATTTGACCTAAGTGTCTGCTGGTCCCCTTATGTAGCTCCTCCCCTAGATTATCAGCTACTGGAAGGCACAGAGCAGAGCCAATTCTTTTTCATAACACAGCGTTGACAAATATTAGTTCCTAACGAACACTTATTGAATAATTGAGTGCAGGAAAAGACATCAAAATAAATTAAGTTAAAAGACGAAGGCAGCGTGAAAGAGAAGAGACTGAGACATTAATAAAGAAGTAAGAAGCTGGAGAACATAAAAGGAAAAATAAGAAGGAAATACACCAGTGATGAGAAAGACCATAGTAAGAGAGCACGGAGGATGAAAAAGGAAGGTGCAAAATGTGTACAGGTGGAAAGAATTAAAAAAGAAAATACACGGGTAAACTTAAATAGGTAGGTTCTTTTCTGATTTTTTTAAGAAGTGCCGGAAGTCCCAAAAGTACAACATCTGCAGAACTCCCAGTTGACCATGGTATACCATTGGGTGCAGGGATGGTGTAGCCCCATCCTGCATAGTACAGCATCCCCAGCATCACCTGGGAGCTTGGTGAATCAAAATGCAGGTTTTAACAAAATCCCCAGGTGATTCCCATATACAACAACATCTGAGAAGCGCTGATGTAGACATTTGAAATCCACAGAAAATCTCCACACCTCATTCCAACCAACAGCACATCGCTCCCTGCCCGTGAGGAGCTCACACACTTCTTAGGGAAACGAGGCATATGAACAAAACTAGGAAAATGTGTGTTAAGAAGCATGAACACATGCTGGTAAAACAGAGAAGACAGAGGAAGCACACTATTTGGGGCAGCCATGGAGGAGTTCCACAAGGAGACAATGTAGGTGCTAGATCCCTTCTCTGCCAACCTCGGTGCCCGAAAGTCAAAGGATGAAAATACGCTAGCGGAATAACATCAAGAGAACAACCAAAGGTCCCCGAACACACCTCTCTGGTTCAAAAACCCCCAACGCTCATCTACCCAGTGGATTTTGTGTAATGACCACAAACATACAATTAACAGCCACAAGTGGACCTCGAATCCCCCTCCTCTGAGTGAAGTGTGCTCCCTCTACTGACGACATTCTGCTCTTCCATCTTCAGTCTCCTTCTGGAAGATAATATCAATTTGACCGCTAATCTACTCTCCCCAGAGACTTCTTCTTGTGGTTGCAAAGAGGAGATGCACTTTAATAAATGGGAACAATTCATTAGACCAGGAACTTTTTTGATCTATATTTATTTACAGAGAACGACTATACTACTATCCAATCCTGTGCATGCTGACAGAGACTGAAAATGTAGTTTACCCAAAGGAATAAATTTCTAGAATTCTTAAGGAGGGTGGAGAATGGCAATGAGGACAAGGAAAGGCTTAACCTTCTCAACATATCCACTTTTGACCCCATCCTGATACCAGAGATGAGCGGTCTTGCCAGCTCAGAGAGAACTATCATTCGGAATAAGTTATTAACCTGTACAATAATGAGGCCAACCCTGGCTCCCTTTTCTTCCCTGGCTTCTAGGTGCTAGTTTGGGGTTATGATTTCTTCACATACGACTTGTCATTTCTCCTGCCTCCTTCTTTATTTCATAGTGCATGAATATTAACTAAATTTTTGCATTAGCCTACCAATTCTAGTGGATAGATCACCTTCATTTGATTCTTGAACAAGAAAACAGAAACCAAAAATCCTGCCCTCTGGCTTCCTCGTGGTCATGGAGGAACAGAAAGACTGTTCTACAAGGTAATGCTGTGCCCAAGGGCTAGATTCACTCAGTCCTGTTTAACGCCACTTGCTCCGGTGACCAATTTCAGTCCTACTGTCTCCCCTCCAGGTGGCCACTGCCCCTCCCTGCTCCAGGGTGCCCATCTGCGAAGGTCAAGGAAGACGGTCTAGATCCCAAAGCCATCTTTCTGGAGATAATCAGGAACCGGAAAGCAAGGTTCCTGCTCTTCATCCCTCCCCCAGAAGAAGTCGCTCTTCTCAATCAGCCTTAAAAAAGGGCGCCTGGTGTGCAAAGTGGTGACTAGAGGAACTGTCCTCCTTCCCCTCCTTTCCTGACATTTCCCCTCCTTACTTATCCTCTCTGCCTGCATCCACCCCTAACAGAAGTGACATCCACACAGTAGCTAAGCGAGGCTCTGAAGACAGACAGGTTTCCTAGAGCTGGGACCAATGGGAGAGAAGAATTCGAGAATTCGGTAGCACGCCCTGCTCCTCTCCTTGCATGTTAGTATCTGTCTCTAAACTGCCAGACCGTTCTGTTCACAGATCCATCATGCCTCGCCACACCTGAAACACACAGGTAGAAGAGAGCCATGTGGTTCTGCTTCCCTTGAAATCACGGCTCTACCATCCTTAGCCGTGTTCTCCCAGGAAGTCCTTATGTCCTATTAATTTGTTTAATTGCACATCACGGAGGCTCCTCGATGGGAATGAAATGTGTTCCTCCTCCCACCAGCAGCCACATTGCTTTCCCATGGAACCCGCGCTGGAAGGGGGTGGCGGAGGGAGAGAAGACAAAATAGAACCCAGTCAGCTCTTTGTGCTGTGAGGGGAAAGGAGGGGGAGAGCAATGGCCCCGGGTTGGTCCAGAGCACCACTGAACCACAGCCGCATGGACACTGCTCCCAAGGATGGGGAACAGCCACCTCCACACCAGGGTCTCCAAAATGGCTCTGAATATGGAAAAGGTGCAGCCCACCTGTGGCAAATCCCCCTTGATCCTAATGAGTCCCTTCCAACTGGACTCTCCCTTCTCTCTCTCTCTCTTACCCCTTTCCTTCCTTCCTCAGCGCCTTCCCCTTTTAACTTTTCCTCCTTTACCTAGTCTGTGGGCCAACTAAGGACTCCCTGATACTGGGCTTAATCCCATCAGCATTCAAGGCAAATGAGGTCTTGGATCACCCACAAAGGCCTCATTGCCAATGAATATTCTAGAGGTCCTATTCAGTGCACAGCACCGTCGAAGGCACTAGGGATATAAAAGGGGCCACGTGCTCTATCACGGCCTACCTCTCTTTGTCCATCTGTACTTATGAAATCGTTGCACATGAAAGCTGCCTTTCTCACCCATACCTCTGTTCTATTTTGAAATAAAATTAAGAGTTCATCCTCCCACTTGAGGGAGTAGAAGCAGATGGGGATCTAGCTCAGGTGTCTCTCAGGTGAACACACACCAGAAAACCTCAGCTCTCTGCAGTCAAGGTGAGAACGCGGTTCAAATCGGGATCCCACCCTCTCACTCCGATTACACCATGGTTACAGATCAGGGTTCTAGTAACAAAAGCGCAAAAACCCAAAGAACAAAACAACAACAACAGAAAGCGAACCCTAGGGAAGAGAGACAGTGGATTAGGATTACATCTATCCTTTCTGGACAATAAAGAACTATCATCTACTGTCATGTTGAGTAACAAGGACCTTCTGCTACTTCTTCCACATCCCTATAGTGGTTTTGAACTGTTTCAAGGGATTGTTACAAAAATGCCAGGGGAAAAAAAAAGATTGTGGGAGGAGAAAATACTTTCAGGAAGACGATTGATGCTAATGATTCTGCCACCTATTTTTGAAGACCTGAATCCCAAGCTAATTCCTGCATTCGGTGGCCTTCAAGATTTGGGATGTATGGTCAGTGGAGCAAGAGGAGGGAGGCGCATCCTGCTCACCATCATGGCCCTCCGGCCCGTGGATGATGTGATTTTTCTCAGGAGTTCTCTTGGATTGCCTGAGTGACTAGCAGAAGAGTCATTAGCTAAGTCTTTTCCATTTCTCCTGCTATTTCTCTTTCCAAGTTCATTAAAATACTGCCTAGCCACATTTCACATATTGTAAAAATGGATGAGAGAGGAAAATATTAAAGTATGAATTCTATTTTTGAGGGCACAAGACTACCACATGCAAACAGCACATCTCTTTGTTTAACACAAAGACTCACGTGTCGAATTCGGCACCCCTTCCACATGCACAGCATTTTAGAACTCTGCGAGATAGCCATTTTGCAAGAGTGTGGAAGTAACAGTTTGCTTGGAGGATATGTGGGTATAAATAGATGTGTAGACAGAAGGAGAAATTTACAGCTCAAAAATAATAGCACACACACACACACAAAAAAAAAATACAAATTGAAAGCAGAATATTGACAGGATTCCTTCTTTCCAACCTTAAGATTTAAGTCCTCTTAACCTGCAGCATTCCTCAGTCCCGGGTGTTAGACCAGCCCGATTCCCCATGTAGACTTTACCCTCTGCAATAGGCCCCCTGGGATCCCTGGGCCCACTGTCAACCTTTAGACAGCAAGTGGATTCCAGGGCAACCACCACAGCAATCTCAATCATTATTTTTAATATGTAAAGGGCACAAAAAGGAGTGCCTAGAAAGGTAGGAACAGGAGATAGGGAGAGAGGCACAAAGATGGCAAGGGGAAAAAGCAAGCCTGAAAAACCAAATTCTAGATTCCCATAAAAATCATAGCTTTAGCTCTGGGGGAATAAAATGCTATTTAGCTGGAAAAATCACACAGGTCGCTCAGATGGCTGTGTCTGCAGATATATATATATATATATATATCCTTTATGCCCTCCAACATCTTCTGTGCCTACATACACCCACCCCCACTGCTCCCCCCAAAACCCCAAAACCTGTTTGATGAGAGAAGGAAAAAGAAATAACAGGGAAGATCTCCCCTCTTTGTGATAAGCCTTTTTCCCCAAACAGCATCATTTTGATTTCTTGTTATCTTTTCTTCCAAAAAAAGATCCATTTGAAGGACTGGAAGAGACAGATAAAATAAGAAATCCCTATCCCCAAGTGAAGAAAAAATAAAATAGAATATGCCCTACCTTGGTTTGTAGAAGCCAAACCTCTAGACGGACAGATTAAGGGAGTGTGCATGTTGGGGGTGTCCAGTCTCCTCTTCTCGCTGGCATACCCACATGAGAAAGACGAAGGGGAAACGGGAGACAATTTAAAATCCAATGTAGCGTAAATTTTGTTTTAATCTTGTGTCTTGAAGAGATGCAAATTCAAAGAAAAAGGATTCAATTCAAAGGTAATTCAGGGTATGAAGAGCAGCTCACAATGCAGAATCCAGAGTAATCATTCCGTTTGCATGTGAGGGTTGTGGCTGGAATATATTTTTAAGGATTCTTCTGGCAATTACGGGTTTTTTTTTTTTTTGGGGAGCTTTAGTGAAGGAGGTTCTGTGTGGAGAAGCTGGGGGCCGGCTCCGTCCCTCCGTGGAGCGTGGTCATTCCCAAAGCGTCCCCTTCCTAAGGGGGAGAAAGAGGCGGTCAAGGTTTGAGTCCAGTGTCCCCCGGGGGTGAGAAAAATGCATTCCGAAAAAAGATATCAATTCGTTAGGTGGAAAAGGGGAGGAAACCCCGCATTTCCCACAGTGCACACGAGAGGAATTGAAAACAGCTGGCACCGGTCTATAAATAATTCAGAAAAGGTCTGGCTATACCATTCCTGGGACAGGCATGCATGGGAGGTGGGCAAGCCAGCCTGAATCGCAGAGGAGAGAGGGCGGGAGGGAGCCAGCGAAGGAAGCAAGTGGGAAGGAAGGAAGGAAGGAAGGAAGGCAGGAGGAAGGGAGGCGAGGCACCCTACAGCACACACGCGCACACACACACGCGCGCGCGCGCGCACCCACACAACCCCCCACTTAACTCGCCAGCAAGTGCGGCCCCCAGCCCCATCCGCATTGCTGCTGGCCGGCGCGCCTCCATCTCCCGCCTCGCCGCCGGCCGCGGCGCCGCCTCCCACCCCGGGCTCGTGCCGAAAGGGCTCTGGCGGTGCACCGGGTGCACGCTGGGCATTTCTTGGAAGGGGCACACTGCCACGCGCGCGCTCACGCCCCCGGCGCGCACGCGCCCCCGCGCGCACTCGCGCGCGCACACACACACACACACACACTCGCGCGCGCACACTCAGCCCCGCGCACACTCACCCCCGCGCACACTCACGCCGCCGCCGCGCGGGTGTGCAGCGCACGGGGCTTCACCTGCAACGTGTCGCCTGGACCGAGGGTCGCGGCACCGCCGCCCGGCCTCCGCTGCGCGAGGGGGTTCACCCCCAAAAGACCCAAGACAGCGACCCCTTCCTCCTCCCCTCGAATCCTTTAAGCAGCCACGTCCACCTTAGCGAGTGCCGGGCTCTGCAGGATTTCAGAGCTCTCCCCCATAACCAGGTTGGTTAACGGCTCCACGGCTTCGACCCTGGACCTGCCCGTCACCCCCAAACCCCCACACGGCGCCCAGGGACTCCACCGCGAGTATTTACGTACCGGCTCCGCGCGCCTCCGCGATTGCAGTCTCGGGAGAGGGGCGGCCGCGGGCGGGGGATGGAGGGTTTTCCTTTCCTGCAAAGCAGGATTAACGCCCCGTCTCGGGGGTGTTGAAGTTCACGGCTCCTCTTTGCAAAGCCATGGGGAAGGCGTCCGGACGCCGGCGCGGCGGGAGGGTGGTGGTCCGGGATCACCCGGCGGCGGGCGCGCTGCGCTCCGCGAAGCCCCGAGATTTCCTAGAGGTGAAGACGCCGCCGAAGGAAGTGGTTTAGAAAGGGGGTTGGGGGACCTTCCCTTCTCCAAAAAAAAAAGAGGGGGGATGGAGAGGCTGGAGCCCAGATTCCAGTTGGTGATGCTCGGAGCCGGGGGAGGGGACTCGGGCGGGGGCAGGCGGTGCAAGTCAACCGCACGGCAGCGGGAGAGGGAGGGGAGGAGGGGAGAGTAAGAAAAATGGGTATTAATCACCGGCGACGGGGGAAGGGGGCGGCACAGGTTGCCTGGTCTGGATTTGGGTCTCACACCCAGAAACGTGCGCCACACACACACACACACACACACACACACACACGCATGCACCTACCTCTCACACACGGGCTCTGGTGGGAGGAGAAGCCCAGGGAGCTAGGGAAGACGTTTCTGCTCCCAGAGTGAGTGTGTGTGTGTGTGTGTGTGTGTGTGTGTGTGTGTGCGTGTGTGTGCGCGCGCGCGCGTGTGTCCTCTGGCTCCACACCCCCCACCCCTCCCCACCCCCAGACCCCGGCACCCCCTCACTCCTCTTGCTAACACTGGCGGAGGCAGCTTCCCACGTCATGTGCTGGGGGAAGTGGGGTAGGAAGGGGGGAAAAGGTTTAACCCGAGTCCGTGGCGCCTCCTCCTGGCCGCCCGGGGGAACAGCAACGAGGGAGGGCGCTCCGGGGTGGGGGCCGCGAGGCAGGGCCCCCGCCGGGCCGGCCGCGCGGGCTGCAGAGCCGCTCTCCAAGGTGGAGCTGCAGTTTGCAACTGGAGACCCCTGCTTGCTTTCCATGCATCGGTCTTGGCTTCTGCCGCGCGCGCGTCCTGGGCGCTAGACGCAGTTGCCAGCCGGGTCCTTGCCCTCAAGAAGCTTAAGATCTATTCTGAGCCCACCAGGCTGACTGGTGGTTACAGGACGCAAGACAAAGCAAGGCAAATGCGAGGAAGGGCTACATTGTCGAGCGCAGGCTTTTCTGACTGAGAAGACGATGAGACAGATTAATATTCCCCATAGGAAACTCGATTTCATGCCATTTGCAGACCCGCCCTGGAGCCCGCAAAAAGCCATTTGTTTCTCTCCCTCTTCGAGTGTTTTCTGTTTCAATAGCACTTATCACCACCTGTAGTCTTATTTATTTTTAACATGATCGGGATTGTTACATACTTCGTTTTTATTTTCACCCGTTGTTTTTCAACCATCCAGACAATTACAGTGGCGGAGCCTTTTTCGTATGGATTCTATTGTGGGCTTCTCACCAACAGAACTGAGAAGCAGCCAGACACACACACAGGGAACAAGGTTGGGTCTGTAGAAAAGACATCAGATGTGCGTGCTGTCCTGTAGACCCGACAGTATTCCTAATACCTCTGAACAAATTCTTTCATGTTCCTTGGGGTATCTTATGCTTATTCTTGCAATCTAAATTGTGTATGTGTGGGGAGCACTGGGGATTGAACCCAGGAGAATTCTATCTCCGAGCTACACCCCCAGCCCTATTTTATTTTTATTTTGAAACAGGGTCTCACTAGGTTGATGAGAGTCTCATTACTTGCTGAGACTGTCCTCCAACCTGCGATCCTCCTGTCTCAGCTTCCCAAGTACTAGGATTATAGGAGTGTACCACCACGCCCAGCTAGGAATCTAAGATTTTTTAAGAAACACGTGAACACCTAATTGTTACAAGTACAGTGTGCTCATGTGAAAGTTATTCTTCCTCAGTAATGGTATCACATTCGACATTTCTAAGACAAGGACATTTCTAAGTTGGGGCAGGGCTGATCTCCACCCATTTAGACAGCTACAGAACCACCCCACAGCGGCTGTGCCTCTCGGTACACAACAGCCAACCCCAACCCTTCTCTGGGTGGACTTCCAATCATAGAACACCAATTCCAGGAGGAGAACAGGATGCAGAAAACAAGGGCCCAGTGGAGATTTCCTGAAACACTTCTCTGATTCTTCCAGAAATGGCCATTACCTTCATAATAAGACCCAGGCTTTCCTAAGCACCCTTAAGAAACGGTTAACCTTTAGTCTGCATTTCTAAATTTTATCTTATTCTTTAACCAACCTCCTTGCCCACCTTCCCCTTCCTATCGCAATCTCCTTCACTGAAATTGTATACTATTCTTTTCTTTTCTTTCTTTTTCTTTCTTTCTTTCTTTCTTTCTTTCTTTCTTTCTTTCTTTCTTTTTGTACTGAGGATTGTGAGGATTGAACCCAGGGGCCTTCTACCTCCGAGCTACACCCCCAGCCCTATTTTTATTCTTTATTTTGAAACAGGGCCTCACTAAGTAGCTGAGGCTGGCCTCGAACCTGTGATCATCCTGTCTCAGCCTCCCAAGTACTGAGATTACAAGCGTGCACCACCACGCCCGGCTGCCTAAGATTTTAAAATGAGAGAGCACATCTCACCATCATACCCTTTGACTCCCGTTCCCTGTGTATAAAAATGTATAGAATATTTTGCTTGTTCATTTATCCCAATGACTGAGTGATACTTCGTGCATGTATTAGCCAGGTAGCAGAGATATTAACCATACCAATTTAGACATTTGGTCCTGTATCATGAAGAAGTGGCATACCAAAAAGGAAACTCATACCCCCATAGCTTTCTATGTTGAACGAAATGAGACTGTTGATAATTAAATCATACGAAATTGCCGGACACATGCAATAACCGTTGTTAACCTAGCAATTTCATAAAGTTCAGCTTAAAATTGTAATCTTATGTATATTTCCTGTGTTCCCAACGAATCGTTTAGCTCTTTAAGGGAGGGGTTCAATAAATAAATATTAAGCTTTTTCCGATGACTCTTTGTTTTTTATTGGTGCATTGTAATTACACATCATAGTGAGATTCAAAGTGATACATTCATAGCTGGACACATCGTCACTTGGTGTGTTTCCCTCCCCACACCACCCTCTTCTCTGATGCCTATTTGAAACCGCTTTCCCAAGCAGTTTCTGACTCGGAGACCACCAATTCTAGGGACCCACGCAGCTTGTGATGGGGAAACTGAGTCTCCTTCTCATTCATCGCCTACTGCCGGTTCAGTGGGAGCAAGACCTCTCTTCTTAAGTCTCGGACTCTCAGTCACTCACTTTTGCTCTTATCACAAATAACCTTTGCCCCTTTGAACCAAACACTTTTTGAGAAAAGCTTTCAGGGACCACCCGGACTCAGGAAGTTTGAAGCACCATTTCTCAATGTTGCAAACAATACATTTCCTAACTCCTAGTCAGGCAGCACAGAAAGCAACATTCTAATAAGACAAGATGTTGGGTTATATTGCACAAGGCTGCTCATGACACAGATGGAGGAATTCTGCCAGCTCACTTGACCCAAAAAGAGGATCCCAGGAGATGAAAACACTTGTCCTTAGCCCAGTCCGTGGGTGCAAAACCCAGGCCTGGCCTGGCAAAAACCTGTATTTATTTGGCAACATCTTTAAAATCAAAACACTGGTAGCAAATGGGAGGAGTTATACGATTTGGGATGTGTCTTTAGGAGAAAGGATAAAAAATTTGGTTTGAAAATGAATATTTACTTAAAATAAAATAAATCACAATTTTAAACATTATTACTCATAAATGCCACAAAACAAAAATTTAAATAATAATTTTTACTAGTTAACTGCCTGATGCTTCTGTAATACTTGTTTCTCTATCTTTTTAAACTATATATCTTTGAGCACCTCTTCACATTATGATTTAAAGTATCATTTTTATGAAGATAATAGAAAGAATATCCCCCAAGAAATCCAATTCATTCTTCAACATGGCTGTTTGACAATTATTTTTCATGTTAGATCATTTAGAATAACGTCTTACTTATTAGTACTAGTGTAACGTACTTTTTCGGGTTGTTGTCAAATTTGAGGAAATCTTTATTAAATTTCTTTCACATAAAAGTGGTAATGTTACAAGAATTTCAAATTTTCTTGAACTGTGACTAACATTAAATATCCCTTGAATTGCTGACACTCATCAGCTGGTTTCTAATGTATTATAAGTGTGCCATTCTCTTCGTCATTGTCAGTATTTTGTCTCAAATCCGACAGAAATTGAAATCTTTTTCCTATGTGTTCATATGATTCACACCTCTTCATTAATTGAATTATCAAACAATTCAGGAGCCTGTTCATTACTTCTATTCAAAATTTCTCTTTTCTTCTTAAAGAATTACAGTTTGGGCCTGATTTGAAAAAAAATGATGCAATTTGCTTTTGTGATGTCAGATTCATTTCTATTGACGTCAGTGTTCATCTTTATCTCTTTCGTTTCATCTTACTTGAATTTTCATCTGAGTTTTCTCCTGGTTCTTTAATAAACAAATGTAGATAATGAAAGAAAGAACTGTTCGAATATGTCCTAAGCAGGTCTGTAATTCCTCGCTTGTTTTATTAAAATGTCTTTCCAAACTGCAGCTGAAGTAAGACAATCATGATTTACCAACTCTTTGAATCAACTTTTCTCATCTCTAGGATTGGGCCTCTCTTGCCAACCTATGAAAACTTTTAGAAACTTCATTTGATGGGCTTGGGTTACAAGGCTGGAAGAGCTTTCTCATGGGAAACATTACACTTAGATTCTTGAAAGAAAATGCTAACTTGCCATGTGCTTTTAATGTATTCCATTTGTGACACAAATCTGAAAGGAAGAAAAGATATTACAAATACCATCAACCACTTCAGGTAAGGGACAGACAGCCTTTTCTCCAGGAATAAGGGGATAGTCCACCTTCATGTCACACCTGGAGAACTTTCCTCCATTGGAACAGCTGGCAATAACTTAACCCTATAGGGAACTGACTGCAAGCCTCATAGATATATCTAACTAAACCCAAATGAAAGTATTTCCAATTCAACTTCCTCTTGAATTTGGCTGCCTCTCAAAAAAATGTTCACCACTTCCTCAAGGACACCTGGTGGGAGGGACAATCTGACATTTAAAGTTGTAGTGGAGACAGCAATCTGAAATTATTGCAATGAAAATAGGCTACTTATACAACTTTTCCTAAAACATTGGGACGCATTATTAGGGCCCCTCTATGGCCTCTCCCCTCCCAAGTAAGGGGCTGTGAATCCAAAGCTGCATTAGCTTCAAAGTCAGTCTGCCTCAGCCCATTACCTAATGTTAGACAGCCTTCTGGTTTCTAAAAAAAAAAAAATGGAATGATTTTTATCTTTGAAAAGATAATTCGTTAAAGGCTCAGTTGACAACATGCCTATTAATGCCTTCTGCTAAATCCAATCCATCTTCGTTTGCTTGCAATTCCTGGAGTGTACAGGAAACATAGGCTGAGCATTCCATTTTAATACCTCTTGCAAGCATACTTAACATCCTGCCTAGAGCATCCTTACTCTTTTAAAAGAATCTCAAATTTTTTTCTTATCATAATGATCTTAATTATTTTTTTTTTTGCGGTACCGGGGATTGAAACCAGGGGCGTTCTACCTCCGTGCTACACCCCCAGCCCTATTTTATTTTTGAAACCAGGTCTCACAAAGTTGCGGAGGGCCTCACTAATGATCTTAATTATTAACGCATTTTTTTCCAATGGATGGTGGAAAAACATTTATCCCTTTGTCTGAAGACCTGCTTGTCCTCCAGCAATGAAAACATGATTCATCATCCAGGGCATTTGGTTGAGCCTGTTAGGTATACTCCAATACACTTCTAGACGTTTACGCTGTGCACTCAGAAAAACCTTAGTGCTTCCCGAAATATGCTCTTTTCTTTTTGAAATTATACAAGGAGCAGAAGGGAGGGAGAGAAAGAAGGGGGGATAAATAAGACTGTTTCAGAGAGAAGAATAATTGGATCTAGAAAGGAGGAGCCACCAGATGCACGATGTGATAGTAAGTGTTGACTCTACCAGAGGAGGGGAAAGATTTGCAAGGTGTTATTTCCAGCATCACTCACGTCCTGCAGGAACACACCCCGAGTGGAAATCACCCCCAATTAAGCACAGTTAAAGTCAGCACTGTCTTATTAGGTTTTTTGTCTCCTTCGAACATAACAAAGATATCAAACTGTATCTGATCCAGCTGGTTTTTTTTTCCAAGAAATCCCTTAGAGTCATAATTTTTATCTATCTGAATAAGTCTTCCTCTTTTTCTTTTCATCCCTTTTCATCAAACCACTTTGGAAGAGACTGTCTCTGGTATGACAACTATTATATAGGAAAGACACATTCTTCTAGTGTTTTGCTATCAGATTATTTAAGTTTCTTAAGACATGTACCCTATTTTTTTTTTACTATAGGCAATGTGGATCTGGGATTCTATCTCTATTTATTTATTTATTTATTTACTTATTAATTTATTTATTTGTGGTACTAGGGATTGAACCCAGGGGCATTCTACCTCCAAGCTACACCCCCAGCCTGATTTCATTTCTTATCTGGAAACAGGTTCTCACTAAGTTGCAGAGGGCCTCACTAAGTAGTTGAGGCTGGTGGCGAACCTGCGATCCTCCTGTCTCAGCCTCCCAAGGACTGGGATTACAGGCGTGCGTCACCACACCCGGCTTTCTGTCTCTATTTAAAGGCATTTTGAAACATCTTATTACCAGACACAGTCAAATAATGATGCAAATGATAAAACAAAATGGAAATAAATTTTATATTTCTCTTTTCACTAATTCCCCTCTCCCTCATCACTAATTTTTTAAGGCTTTTCTTTGAGCGCACTGTTCCCCATTGAGAGCCAGGACAACTAGAGTCCAGATCAAGGAAATACAGACAGCGCATCTTGGGGAATCTCTTGACCGGGTTGGGTGGAGGGAGGGGGTCCACAAGGTGACCTTGACAGGCTATTGAGATAACAAGGAGGACCAAGGTAGGACATTCCTGTGTGGAGAGAGAGGTCCCACCAATAAATGCAAGATTGCACGAATTAGGCTGGATTTCATTAGGGAGCGCATACACACACACACACACACACACACACACACACACACACACACGCACGCACAGCCCTAGTGCTTTGGGAGAATTCTGAGGCACTCATCTGAGGTGGTAGCGGGAGGTTATTACTCTCATGCCCCCAACCCACACAACAAACAAAGGCCCAGTACCCCGAGAAGTCTGTAATGTAAACTCCACAAGGGCAGGAGACTGCTCTGCCCTGATTACTGAATGAATAAATGAATGACTTGCACGAGGGCCTGAAGAATGAGGTCAGTAAATATTTAAAGAAGGGTTTGCTATGCCTCTGCAATGGCTACAGCATGACGGCCTGCATGGACGTCTTGACAGGTTCCTTACTCAGGGCGTTTAGTTCAAACTTGCCAGTGGCATGCCGGGTCCTTCACAGCCTGGTCCCAACTTAGCTCCCTCTGTGACTCTTCATAAGATGCATCCATACTGTTTGCTTGTTTGTTTTCAAAGGAAGGCTTCTTTTATTTTTAAATTTAAAATTAATTTTATCAGAGTCGTGTAAACGGAGTTTAAAACTTAAGCATTTCAACAGCAAGCCCCTGATCTTTTTACCACCGCCATTTTTCACCAAGTCCACCAGTTTCAGCTCTTGTAGTTGAAACTTTTGGCATTTATCTTCACAATTTAAAATGACACACTTATATTGCTACTTCTTAATTTCTTAGTTCATGCATTACCTATTGACATTTCACTAAGAAAGATAGTAGTTTGCCTCTTGTTCGGCAAAAAAAGAAAACTCTCTAATTCACTACATATAGGCATAATTCCCATCCCAGTGTCAGGTAATAAACATAAATCATAATTATACTTAAATCAATATCTGGAGTTTAAAATTGTTATGTAAATATCCTTATCGCATATTCTGGTTGTCCTGTCTCTTTAGTCTCCCTTAATATAGAATAGATCATGTTATTTTGTCTTTTCATGACAATGGCATTTTTAATAGCCTGGGCCAGTTGTCTTATAGAATATTTCACGTTCTGGATTTGTCTGATTCTTTTCCTTCATAAAGGATATATATTTTTGACAAGGCGGGTGATATTGCGAACTTCTCTGGTGTATCGTATCAGATGTCATGTGATGCCAGTTTGGCCCATGATCGATGATGCCAAATTTGACCATTGCTTTAAAACGTCTACCAGATTTCCAAATTACAGAAGTGCATTTTCCTTTTTGTAATCCACAAGTGATCTACTGGGTGATAGTTTGAGACAAGCTTCATGTTTTTGTTTCCTAATATCTTGAAGACAGAGGATTGAAAAGGACCCAGCAATGATATAATGGTAACAATGAGCACCCCCTAGCACCCAGAGACTGGTTTCTAAATACAATTTCCACTAAAAGGAACCAGAGCTCCTTGGAGAGGTGGCAGATTCAAGGACCTCTGCAAAGTCGAGCGCGGCGGAGTGACTCCAAAGCCAAGTGTTCTTAGCCTAATGGGAACATGTCAAAAGGACATAGGACAGAGCTTAAAGGGTCTCCCACTGGCCAAACAGAACTATTTTAACATTAAAGAGAATAATGACCATTATTGATACACTAAATAAAAACGGAATCCATTAGTTGATAAGGATACTCAAAGAATGATGAATAAAGGGAAGAAAAGCTCTCTGTACCAATATTCCAGTTAATAAATGATGAAGTAATGATAAAATTAGAAAACCACCATTTTACAACCTCTCATGTAATAGTTGACCTTCCATGAATGCTAATAAATGCTTTTTTGTCTTTGGCAAGACATAATCATATAAAGCATTTATTCTTAACCTGTAAAAATTATGCCCTTTTCTAAAACTTCAATATGTATATGCTCACATATCTTACAAATACTCCCTCCCCTTCATCTGTTTACTAATAGATTTCAGGAACCTTTCCAAATTTCCTTCTTTGCAAAATTTTTCTCTTATTCATTGGTTGGTTGCTATGAGCAGTGATTCACATATAATTTAGTGACTCTGTAGAAAAAAATCCTCTAACCTTTATTTAGGAGCAATTTTATCAATTCCTTTGAAAAAAATTTCACTTTTTTTTTTACAAAATGCTAGAACACATCTCTAAATTAGTCTACTCCAAAACACTTCCCTGCCTTTCAGAAATGTATAGACTCAGTCCATTCTGACTGCTATAACGAAATGCCACAAATTGGGTGATACCTAAACAATAGAAATGTATTCCTTACAGTTCTGGAAGCTGGAAGTCCAAAATCAAAGTACTGGCAGACTCAGTATCTGGTGAGGGCCACTTTCTGGCTCATAGATGACTCCTTGCAGCTGTGTCCTCACATGGCGGAAGGGGCGGGCGAGGGGTCTCTCTCAAGACTCTTACAACAGCACTAATGCCATTCGTGAGGGCTATGCCCCCATGACTAAATCACCTCTCAAGGGCCCCAACTCCTAATACCATCACTTTGGGGGTTAAGATTTCAACATATGAATTCTGGGGGAATCAAATATTCAGAACATAGGATAGTCTAAAGAAAAGCAACCAATATGTAAACAAAAGAGATATAAAATGCAGAGCTACTAAACACCTATAAGAGAGAGAGACATAAACTTCTAAGAACACAGAAGACGCATTCATACCAACGAGAGTGTGGAAGATTGATTGATTAGTCCCAGTACTTTATCTGTTCCTATAACCACACCCAGTGTCAAGCAACTCTGCAGTGCCCTCACATTTTGGAAGGGACATACTTCCCTATACCTTGACTTTGGATTTGGCAATATGACTTGCTTTAACCAACCAAATGAGGCAGAATTGATGGAGTGCCCGTTCTGCATCCAGGTCTCAAGAAATCTGCTTATTTATGCTTAAGCTCTCACACCTTCCTGTTTCCACAAGAAGAACATGTCTAGTCTGTCTGTCCTGCTTGTCCGAGTGTTGCTGGACTGCTCACCACATGACATGCCAATTAAATCCAGAGCTAAGCTGTTGAGACGAGAAAGACAACTTCGTTTGAAAAGCTGGCTCAATGAGAAGATGGAGGACTCTTTCCCAAAGTCCATCTTGCTAGCAAGTGGTTAATCGGTGTCCCCAGATTGGTGGGTGCCTTCTTGCAGCGGATGGACCAGATGATGATCCTAATCACCTAGACAAGAGGTGCTTTTCAGTTCTGCAAATCTCAAGAACAAAGACCATTATTTCCTCAGACAGTTCTTGTCCCTGATTAGCTTGACCATGTGCAGTTCCCAACATCTTACGCAATGGACAGCCTAGAGGGGGTAGCTGCCCTCACGCCCTCTTGCTGATTGCAAACCTCTCAGTAATGGAAGAAAGCATCCTTAATGCTGGGCTTCACGAGGAGGAAAGGAGCCATGCAGATCCAAACTAAGTCACCCCAACTGAGCCCAACCTACTTCAGATGACCTTCAGCCAACCTATAGATCCATCGCAATAAATACATGGTGTTTTAAGTCACCAAGTTTTAGGGTGATTCATCATGTAGCAATTTTATGGCAATAGCTAACTGATACACAAAGAGATGAAGGAAATCTTGCATCTCAGAGGATATGGTACTAGTTTAAACTTAAAGTAGAAGACTTTTGATGCAAAGAGAAGAGTTAGCTGGAGGAAAAACGTGGACAGAAGTTCAGAGGCACTTTCAAACAATAGCAAGAGATGGAATGGGGAATCTGTGTTTTATTTTCCACTCTTTGATTCTAGAGGAGAAGAGGAATTTGATCTGGTCTAAACATTTGGGAAATAATATTGGCAATAATTTGGGTCAAATTCAATGAAGGAAAAAGGAATCAAATTAACAATGATTCCCTACTGTGTGCTGAGTACTTTAATGATCTCGTGTAATCTCTCAACAACCCTAAAAGTAAATATTGGTATCCCCTTGTGTACACAAAGAAAAAAAAACAGATAAAGCAAGCTTCCCCCAAATTCTACAGATGGCAAGAGATAGAGCCAGGGCACAAGGTCAGTTTGTATGACAAAAATGTGCGTTCTTCCTAATATCGTCATTCTGTCTCCCAAACCTTGGATGTAGGGTGACAAATTAGGAGGCTACTATTCTAGGAAAGGGTGGTGAATTGTGGCAATGGCGATGAGAAAGATAAGAGGAACTATATTTTAGAGTTATTATAAAAAGATTTATTTATTATTTATTTATCACCAAAGTAAAATGTCCAGAGTATAGCAAGTGGCTGAATATGTGTGGTGACAGAACATGATGAGAAGATGCCACAGTTTTTAAACATAACTAATTGAAGTGTGGCAATGCCATTCAGACGAGGGACAAAGGAAGAGCAGGTTTGGCAGTAAGAAACCTACTATGCTAAGATATCAACTACCAGCTGTCATCTTTGGAAGCTTTCTGACTAGCAATGAGAACATTAAGCTGGGCATCTGGTGCATGCCTGTAATCCCAATACTTGGGAGGTTGAAACAGGAGAATCACAGGTTCAAGGCCAGCCTTACCAACTTAGCAAAATACTCAGCAACTTGGTGAAACCCTATCTCAAAATAAAAAATAAAAAGGGCTGGGGGTGTAGCCCAGAGGGAGAGTGCCCCTGGGTTCAATCCCCAGTATTCCACCTCAAAAAAAAGAACATTAGTAATAACTAATTTCAATTGAGTACTGTTCTAAGGCACTGTTGCTAGTGCTTTGCACAAATTAAATCACCCACCCACACAACAACAGTGTGAAGTAGGTACTACTAATATCTCATTTTATTGATAAGGAAATTGAAAAACAGAGAAGATAAGGAACGTGCTCAAGTATCAGTGGTGCTTGGATATGAACCCAGGCAATCTGGTTCCAGAACTCTTGAAAACTACATTGTTAAATCATTCAATAAAGATTCTTCAAACATGTCTGGCCCCAGTCGCAATAGCTGTGTGAGTTAGGATAGTCAATGTTACACTACAGTAATGAGCCCCCCAACTACAGTGGCTCCCTCTCTCAAAATCCACTGCAGATTCAAGCAACACTTCAAGAGAGTTCTCCATGGGTTGACAAAACATTCTCTGATGTATCTTACATCACTTTCACAGCAACATGTGCTACCAAGACAGCCACGGTGAGGAAGAAGAAGGACGATGTCTCTTGAACTGGCAATTAAATGTTTTGGTCTGAAAGTGACGCATTTCACTCCTACCCACAACCAGTCCCATGGCCAAGCCCACCGTCACGGGGCAGGGAAGTCCAAGTCTATCTAGAAAGAGTAGAGCCATAGATGCGGTAGAGCAGGAATGTGACCCACTTCCTCAACTGTACTGCCTCTCCTCTACCAATAATTAGCCATTTGGGTCTTAAAACTCAAGGTCAAGGTCAAAGCACTAACTTGAAATATATTTGGGGTAAATGCATATGTACTTATCTATCCTAATTTTTCCCCCTTTTCTTAAGACTCAGGGTGTTGGTGCTCTGTTCCCTGTTACCACCATTCTTGTCTCGGGAAAACTGAAATGATGAGAAGGTATGATTCCTATGCTTTGTGAACTTCAAAGCACAATATGAATAGTATCATTCTATCTGATACTAGGGTCTTTATTTACCCTCATTTATACATTAGCCCGTCATTTAATTGTCATGGAGCACCCAGACAAACTTCTACCAGGCACAGTGGAGAATTATTTAAGACCTACTCCTGCCCTCAAGGAGTGATGGTTTATTAGGGAACCAGACTATGCCCATGAAATGTTAATAAACATCAGCAGAATAGCAGAAAATGCAGGTCCTTGAGCACTTCTGGTAAGAGATACTATTCCAGAGATCACTAAAGAGAAAAATGTGGAATGTTTTGGAATGATTTCCTGAGAGAGAAGATGTTAAAAGTCAGAGAGGTGACACCCTTGGGTGTAAGTGTGGTGGGGGTTGTAGTGAACTGAAGAGAATGTGCTTTCAAGCTCTAGCGGGGGCACAACGGAACACTGGATGCATCAAACGAAATACAACTTCTTGGCAATATCTAGCTGGTGACCTCTGGCAGAGGCTTCCTCCCTAGGGATAGTTCTCTGTTCATGGATAACAGCCTTACGTTAAATGGTAAATTTCCAGCAGTAGCAGCTCACATGGACAGACAAGAGTAAGGGAGGTTACACAGGACGAGCTTCAGGATCTCTCTGTTGTCCATAAGAAATCTTGCCCAGGAACAGTAGGACCGACCAGGTAAAACTAGTCAGTCTGAGGCAATATGTCGATAATTGAAACACATTTTGCCTAACTTATCACAAATACCAATTTAGGAAGGTTAAAATTAATGAGGTTTTCCTGTACTTTGAAGCCATATTTTATGGCATGATAAATTGAAGAACTCAAAAGCAACTGTATTATTGTCAAAATCTAAAGGGGAAGAGAAAGGAGGAGAGCAATTAGCTAACATGATTACAGAAGGAACGAGAGATTAGCTTAATTCAGACATTCCAGAGAAGTGTACTATCATGCTATAGATTCTCTGGAGTTTTAAAAAAGTGTACATTCACTCTTGACTCCAAAAGTCAGAACCTGGTTAAGCAAAGCATCTACTTTTATGACACATCTTGCCCTTTACCCTTAAAAATAATTGACCGAGCTGGGCATGGTGGCTCACACTTGTCATCCCAGTACTTGGGAGGCTGAGACCAGAGGATCCGGGTTCATGGCCAGCCTCAGCTACTTAGTGAGCCCCTCGGCAACATAGTGAAACCCTGTTTTAAAATAAAGAATAAAAAAATAGGGCTGGGGGTGTAGCTTGGCAGTAGAATGCCCCTGGGTTCAATCCCTGGTACCGCCAAAAATAATAAAAAAAATGACCATTACACTTTTTTGAAAGGAACTTAAATTGAAAACTATTACTAAAGATTCAAAAATCTAGCCAGGCATGGTGGTGCATGCCTGTAATCCCATTACTTGGGAGGCTGATACAGGAGGATTGAGGTTTGAGGGCAGCTTCAGCAGTTTAGCCAGACCCTGTTTCAAAATAAAGAATACAAAGAACTAGGGGTGTAGCTCAGAGATAGAAGGCCCCTGGGTTAAATCCCCAGTACAAAAAAAAAAAGATTCAAAAACATTTTCTTAAAAAACACTTTAGCCTATACCTTAAATTTTAACATTAGCTACTTATGTCATTTGCTTTAATCTTTATTGGTATGTTTGTATATATTTAAATTTTGTGGGGGGGTACTAGAGATTGAACCCAGGGGCATTCTACTGCCAAGCTACACCCCCAGCCCTTTTTATTTTTTATTTTAAAACAGGGTCTCGCTAGGTTGCTGAGAGTCTCACTATGTTGCTGAGGCTGTCCTCGAACCTGCAATCCTCCTGTCTCAGCCTTCCAAGTACTGGGATTACAGGCATGTAATTACAACCATGCCCTGAATAAATTAAGTATAGAAGGACCATACCTCAACATAATAGAGTCTATATATGACAAACCAGTTCATAGCCAACATCATCCTACATGGGGAAAAACTGAAAACATTTCCTCTAAGACAGGAACAAGACACAGGTGTCTACTCTCACCAATATTATTCAATATAGTACTAAACATTTTAGTCAGAGCAATTAGGCAAGAGAAAAAAATAAAAGGCATACAAATAGTAAAAAAGGAAGTCAAATTATCCCTGTTTGCCGATGATATGATCCTATACATAAAAAAATCCAAAGACTCTACCAAAAGACTTTTAGATCTGATAAACAACTCGAGTAAAATAGCAGGATACAGAACCAATATACAAAAATGAGTACCATTTCTGCATTCCAAAAATGAACTTGCTGAGAAAGAAATAAAAAAAAATATAATTCACAATACACACACACACACACACACACACACACACACGAATAAACCAAACTAAGAATAATGAAAGGCCTCTACAATTAAAATTACAAAACACTGAAGAAAGAAATTGAAGAAGACACTAGAAGGTCAAAAGACCTCCTGTGTTCATAGATTAGGAGAATCAATATTGTTAAAATGACCAAACTACTGTAAGCGATCTACAGATTCATGGCAATCCTTGCCAAAACACCAACGGCATTCTTCACAGAACCAGAGAAAACAATCCCAAAATTCATATGGAAGAATAAAAGACTCTCCATAGCCAAAGCAATCCTGAGCCAAAAGAGCAATGCTCGAGGCTTCACGATACTGGATTTCAAAGCACGCTGCAAAGCCCTAGTGACAAAACCAGCATGGTACTGGCATAAAAGTAGACACAGAGACCAATGGGATAGAATAGAGGACCCAGAAATAAATCTATACACCATCGATTAACTGATTCTCAGCAAAGTTGTCAGAAATATGCATTGGAGAAAGCACAGCCTCTTCAACAAATGGTGCTGGGAAAACTGGATATCCACATGTAGAAGATTGAAACTAGATCCCTCTCTCTCACCCTGTACAAAAATCAACTCAAAATGGATTAAAGACTTTAATATAAGACCTAAAACTTTGAAACAACTACTAGAAAATATAGAGAAAATACTTCAAAATATCATCTGCACCAGCAATAATTTCTTGGATAGGACACCAATAGCTCAGGACACAAAAGCAAGAATTGACAAATGGGAGTACATCAAATTTAAAAGCTTCTACATAGCTAGAGAAACAATCGACAGAGTAAAGAGAAAACCTACAGAATGGGGGAAAATCTTTACCACGTATTCATCTGACAGAGGATTAATATCCAGAATACATAAAGAACTCAAAAAAACTTAACACCAAAAAAAAGTAATCCGGTCCCCCCCAAAAAATACACACATGACTTGAAGAGACACTTCTCAAAAGAACTACAAACTACAAATGACTAATAAATATATGGGGAGGATGCTCAACATCTTTAGCCATCAGGGAAATGCAAATCGAAATTACACTGAGATTCTGTCTCGCCCCAGTTAGAATGGCTATTTATAAATAAATAAATAAATGCTGGTGAGGATGTGGAGAAAAAAGAACCCCTATACACTTTTGATGGGAATGTAAATTAGTACCAGCACTATGGAAAACAGTATGGATGCTCCTCAAACAACTAAAAATAGAACTACCATATGATCCAGCTATCCCACTACTGGGTATACATCCAAAGGAAATGAAGTCGGTATACAAAAGAGACACCTGCATACCCATGTTTATCCTAGCACTACTCACTATAGCCAAGATATGGAATCAGCCTAGGTGCCCATCAACAGATGAATGGATAAAGAAAATATGGTACCTACACACTATGTAGTATTATTCAGCCATAAAGAAGAATGAAATCTTGTCATTTGCAGGCAAATGGATGGAACTGGAGACATTGTGTTGAGTGAAATAAACCAGACACAGAAAGATAAGAATCATTTTTTTTCTCTCATATGCAGAAGCTAAAAAACAAAGATGATCTGAAAGTAGAAGAGGGACTACTAGGTTCTGGAAAGGGCCTAGGAGAGGGGGGAGAGAAGTGAGACAAGAGAGAGTAGAAGGGAGGGTGTACGTGATCAACACACAATAAATGCATGTGTGGAAATGTCACAGTGAAGCCCATTAATCTGTACAATTAATAAGAAAAAGAAGTATCTATATGGGATTATTGATCACCAAGTACCATCTTGTGCATTGCCTTCATTTCTAATTTTCCCTAGAAAGCTTTTAAGAGTTTGCAAAATCTTACTTGTATCTCTTTTTCTCCTGCCCTGCAAACTTGGATTTTATCAGTTTATTTATATTTGTGTAGGTAAGAAGAAAGGAGGAACATCTCCTGTGAACTTTGATGTATTTTTCAGTCGCTATCACCAAGCATATTGACAGTGTTCATTCTTTCTTGTATGCAAATGTTTCTCTCCTCTCCTTTAGCCAGCTGTCTGGTGGAGAAAAAAATATTAACTTTATGTGTCTATCTTCATCCCCATTACATTTGCATATTCAAATTATACCAATCACGTTTATTTTGCCTATTTCCTCTAGCATAATATCCTAATTTGAGGATTTTTCTATTAAAAATAAATATTTTTAATAGAAATATTTTTAATATTTATTACAGAAATACAGAAATTCCTATCATACTCTATGCTCCCAAGATCTTAGTTTTTGCATTGACCTCCATTCGTCTCAAGCCAGTTCTGAAGTTTGGATGAACAGTATCTGTCCTTGCATCGTTGCTTTAGCCCTCAGACTTTATGAATTGCCTGTCCAGAAGACCAGCATTATGGTTGTCAAATAAGGTTAAATGCAATACACCACCAGGGTTTATGCTTTTATAAAGTTGGTGAATATGGCACAGAAAGGCACCTCTGGTAGCTTTCCACAGAGTAGAGACAATAGCATTTGTGGTATACCACAATGGCAGCCTAAAGTCACACTATTATCACAAGAATACCTTAGTAGGCAATACTTTTTAGAGGCCACCCAGAAGCACCCTAGCCAAGGAAGAATAATTCACAGTGACTGGGCATTGTTGAGGAAAGGGACATATTTTTGTTCCAGTAGTGCTAACTTTCTTTTCTTGGACAGCAATGGTCATCCGCCCCTTCCACGTTAAAGGGCCAACAGCTTTTCGTCTTGAGAATTTCCCTCTTGCCTTCTGAAGCGTCGTCCTCATTAAAGGAAGAACCCTGCCTTAGGAGGTTCACTGAAACAACATTAACGTCTCTGAGGAATTCATTTCCTAATGGATCTCACCTCCTTTCACAGTATCAGACACCAACTGTACAACGACTTCCAAAACTCATTTTTGTTGGAGTCCCTTATATACTTTTGAGATTAACAATAGGAATGGACTCTTTTTTTGTGTGTGTGGTACCGGGGATTGAACCCAGGGGCGTTCTACCTCCGCGCTACACCCCCGGACCTATTTTTTATGCTTTATTTTGAAACCAGGTCTCACGAAGTTGCGGAGGACCTCACTATGTAGAGAGAGAGAGAGAGAGAGAGAGAGAGAGAGAGAGAGACAGGGAGAGAGACACACAGAGAGAGAGAGAGAGAGCTGAGGCTGGCTGCGAACCCGGATCCTCCCGTCTCCGCCTCCCGAAGTACTGGGATTACAAGCGTGCGCCACCACGCCCGGCTAGGAATGGACTCTTAATTGCTCTTCTTCCTTCCAGACCCGACCCCCTCCCAGACAACACAATGCACCAGAGAGATCTTTACAGGAACATGCGTTGATCATGGCACCTCTCGTTTTAAAATCCTTTAACTCTCTCATCGCTTACAGGATTAATACTAAAGTGCTTAGCACGGCACTGACTTCTGTAGGATGTTTATTATTTGCAAAATCCCACCAACAGGCAGGTAAAGATTCTAGAATCGTAAATTATGGTATATTACTCACATACTCATGCAGGTCGTCATCTGGTTAATAGCACAGATCTTACGTGTTAAGTGAAGTAGGGCTATCATTTTTTACTGCTCCCCAAGTTTCTCTGTGCTTTCGCTTTAGGAAGAGTTATTCTTCCTAATCCAGTTTCTGTATATTTTTTTGAGAGCAGTTTATAAAATTCTACCTAAGTTGTAATGATTTTTATTGGTGTTTATCAACACATTGGATGGTAGTGCTTTTAATACTGTGGCCATTTGATATGGTTTAGATGCTAATAAATGCATTAAGTCTATCTCATGGTGACATGTAGATTGTATCAGAACCACATGACACAAAAATTACACTAGCTGCAATGATAAAGAAAAATCAATAGCTCTTTAGAGCACAGTTTAAGCTCAGAAAGAATAGAAGAAAATCTAAAATAATTGGCAAATTGAGTATCTTGTTGGCTTCTTTGTATTTGAGTAATCAGTCCCCTAAAATATATTAATAATTACACATGCAAAAATTCTTCTTTTAAAATATTGTTAATTACTGAGCAGCAAAACTCCCTTTGCCCTCATCAAATTACGTTCCAGAATCATTCCCAAGACTTACTCTCCTCCTTTCACAGTTGGGTGATTTTTCCATTTTAGTATTTCTTTTCTTAAATAAAACATATGCAAAGAACCATCGCATTCGGGAAACAGAATGCGACAGACCTCTTCTTGTGCTTAAGCTGTTGAATATTCAAAGACATCTTTCAGACGACTCCTCCCTGAATGTGCGCCTCGGAAGGACACATAATGGAGGCTTCCTCTATATTTTCTAGGGTTTTCTTTCTCCTTACCCCCTTGCCTTTCTCTCCACGTGCTCACTTTAATAAGCCAGGTGGCAGAGGAGCTGAAAGAGAGAAATGCAGAGAAGATAGCTGCTCCTGCCCCCTCTGGATCCCACTGCTCCTTCTGTACCCGAGGACTGGTTCCCTGTTTATGCCGAAGGAGGTACCTACCCCCTTCAGTCCTCCACAGAGGCCATTTTTCTTCCCCTTCCTTGAGTCTTGTTTCCTGAGAAATTGAAGAATTTGCAGCAAAAACTTTCTAAAATATTTTCTCTAAACTATAATTTGATTTTTATTTTATGAATGGTAACTTTACACTCAATTTTTTATAAAAATGCAATTATAAATTTATCTGGAGATGAAGTGATCTTTGAGGCTGAAGGTCATATTTTTATTAAAAATGGTCTAAACATGCACTTAGAGCATGCACTGGAACTATTCCTTGGTCCTCTGTTACTTTTAACAAATTACTGTCTCAGGCCTGAGGATCCTGTTTTCCTAGATATTTCTACTCACTACCCATATGGGATGTGAAAAATAACTAATAAAGAATGTTATAGCATCTTCTACAATCATTGCATGTTTGACATATGCTTAATAATTTTAGCATCAACAATCCTTGAATTAAAAAAATTGATAGAAAGACATGAAACCCACATGCTTTAGCACCATCCCAAACTTTGAAAGCCAACTGTAACTTAAATATAGTCATATCAGAAACATTAATTCCCACAGTCCATTTTATAAGTCTACTCAACATACTGTGTTTTTTTCAGCTCTACATTTAATAGTAAATGTTCTTTTGATGTTTTTAAAAAGTATGAATGAAAAACACACAAATGACTAAACAGTTAACAAAACTTAACTGTTTCCATGCCCAAATGTTTCCATGGAAACCAAATCATAAGGGTTCAATATGATGCTCAAAAAGGCCGTAAAGCTAGGATTGTTACTCTCATTCAATTATTAAGGCCATTTTTGAATCACAAACACAGAATAACTTTTAATAGACCAGTGTGAGCAATTATTCCAAAACAGTTGATAGAAAATCAGGTTCTGACATTGTCTTAGTTAATGGTTTGGGAAAAGCCATTTTTCTTACTTTTTGGACGCTTTTTGAAGGAAGAACTGGACAAGAAAAGTGCACTGCTGGCAAAACCTTTTCCTCTTTTCTCTCGTGCTGCCTTCTTAGCCCCAAAGTAGGACTGAGAAGGCGAAGAAGGCAGAGAGCAGCTTTTTGTACACCAGCTTCAAGGCCCTCCTCCTCCTGAACTTCATTCACTCATGTACTTACTCTCTCCTTCCACCTTCCAAAAAGTCCTAGATGTGGGAAAATGATACATTTCTCCACAGAAAATCTAGAAAGGAAAGAATTCAACAGCCCCCTGTTTGCTGTTCTATTTATTATTTATTAATTGATTGGTTGGTTGATTGTGGTACTGGGGATGGAAGCCAGGGGCAGTCTACCTCTGAGCTATACCCCTAGCCCTATTTTATCTTTGTGTGTATGTGTGTGTGTGTGTGTGTGTGTGTGTGTGTGTGTGTGCTTTTATTGGTACATTATAGTCTCATATCACAATGAAATTCAAGTTGACCATAACATACATGCACACAGCACGTGGTGCACCCCCCACTTCCCTTCCCCCCAATACAGAGTACTGAGATTGACGTTGGTATATTCTCATGTGTACACATGGTTAATGGTAGTGATTCCATTAATGAACTTCATTCTTCCCCTTCCCCTTCCCTGACTCCACTGAGGCTTCTCCACTATTTTATCTTTTATTTTGAAACACGATCTCACCAAGTTGCGGAGGGCCTCTCTAAGTTGCAGAGGCTGGCTTTGAACCTGCAATCCTCCTGTCTCAGCCTCCCAAGTGCTGGGATTATAAGCGTGTGCCACCACAGCCGGCTCGCTGTTCTATTTAGCTCACTAGAAGACATAGGAGACTTGCTGCACTCCTTGCTTTGTTGAGAAAGTTACCAAAACAGTGTTCAGGTTATCAATTTCAACTTTGAACTGGGAGCTTCAAATTCCCTACCTAGTCCATTAACTCTACTGACATTCTTATTTGGGTTCTAAGTACTGGGGTCTGGCTGCAGGCAGAGCTTCAGTCAGTTCCAGCTGAAAAGAGGGATTGCTTTTAGCCAAGGCTTCAGCCTTACCCTTCCAGGCGTTTATCCTACCTAGAAAACACATCTTCAGATTGCTTCCTTCCTATTCCTTAGAGAGGTGGAATTAATAGCAATTCTTATGAGAACTCTCAGGTTACAAATACATAAAATTCAATGTCATCTTCCTTAAAATAGTCTTTCCTAATACCTGATATCCCCCTTTGATGGAAGAAATAAAGATTTTTAATGATGTTTAATCTTGAAAGCTATAAGGCTTTATTCATATTCTCTCTCTCTCTCTCTCTCTCTCTCTCTCTCTCTCATTTCTCCATGACTTGCTTCTATCAGTCAGGTGCCGTTATGTTTGGGGAAGAAAAAGGAGATATAGAATAGGGTAAATCAGGCAAGGTCCTTGAAATAATAGATTGCTCTAAACATTATATTTGCCCCCGAAAATCCTACTTATCATTATTGAATATAAAATTTCTGATCATGTTCCATAAAAATACTAATTCAATTTTTGTCTTTTGACTGGAAAAGGACCACTCTTGTTTAGTAGCATGGCTTAAAAATCTGCTCTCATTTATAAAGTTGGGGAGTGAAATGGGTTGTTGTCATGCTCCTGCAAGAGTTAGACATTCCTGTACCATTAAATAAATGTTTGCTGAGGGAGAAACATTTATTATATATTAATCTATAACATTTATTATAGTAACAGCAAGCTACTAATTAAGAGTGGGCGGTACAAAGTGAAGGCAGAAGAAAGGTCATTTTCTTTCTAATCTCATTTTATAAGAGGAAGCCTCAATGGTTTTAATGATCTTTTTGGACTGAGGAAAGGCCTGCAGAATATTCGAAAGGGATAGGAAGGTAAAGTCTAATCACAAGGTGTTTGAGAATAGGGTGTTTGAATAGCCACAGGAAGTAGAGTTGGTCTCAGTTTCCCTTGCTTGTATTTATGTCGACTTGCTCAAATTCTTTCTGGGAGGAAAGTGAACGCAGTAGTGTACGTACAGCTATTTGTCAAACACGTGTCCTTACATCACTTCTTCCATGCACAGCCCCTCTCTTCAGCGAAGTCTCTGTGCTGTAGTATGGGGAACATAAACCATTTATGGACAGTACTGTGTCGCCAGAAGCTGGGCTGGTTCAGAAGTGTGAAAGCATGCGGTTGCTCCTCTTTCTCTTCCTCCTCCTCTGCTCCTTGGCTCATGTCCAGGGACACCTCCGTCTCCACTGGGCAGAATAAGAGCCTTCTCCGCCTCCCCAGTTGGGATCTGGGGTGCAGGACACGTGGCCCATATGACAGAACTATCTTTCTCTCTAGGCCCTTTGCCTTGGTTGCATATCCACAGGGAAAAAATTCACATGAATAAACTGTGGGCGAATTCTTGACGAGTCACGCCAGGATGTGGACCCTTCTTTCTACTTTCTGGTACACAGTCGTTTGTGTAGAACTGAGGTTGAGGTCTGTTCATTTCAACACAGATTTAAGGGAACCTTCCTTTACTTTTTTAAGAAAGTAATACTGAAACTAAAATCTTTGGGGGAAAATACTCCTCATATTCCTAATATTAAAATTAGTCAAAGATATAAAAATTACACAAGTACATTGGTATAATAAAAAAATGTACTTGAGCAGCAAGTGAAATGCAATCTTACAGGATAATAGGTCCTTCAGTTGGGCTCGCTTATCAGTGGATGCCACATCCTGCACACTACTGAAGCCAGAGGCCACTTTCTACTGGGAAAAAAAAAAGAGGGAAAAAAAGCCAAGATTTTAAGAATTTTTAGATTTGCAGTTTTCTGAGCTGCAAAGCAACTAGATTTCATTGTACTATTCAAAGAATTTTTAAATGTTTTAAAGTTCCTCAGAAGACATCTGATGTGAAAAGTGGTGTTATTATTGCTGCAATCATTTTAATATTTGGATAAATACAAGCATTTCCTAGAAACCCCTGGGGAAAACAACCCTCCTACTCTATTCTACCTTTCAGTGCTATTTCCTGAAATGGGGAACCCCATTTTGGTATGCAATGAATTTGACAGCATTCCCTAGAATGGAATGATTTTACGTTTGGGAACTAGGATGAAGACAAATGAAAAGAAACTGTGTATTTTTTTTCACAGTGAATAGGCAAGAAATGACTTAGTAGTCATATTCAGTGGTACAAATGTTTAGTCTAAGAAAGATGATGACAAGCTTAACTATTTCCCACTCAGTACCTGGTTTAAAAAAAATGGACTTAAATCTACACCAGAAAACTAATGTATTATGTGTGCATAGAAAATTACACGTACAAACACATATCGGACATGCACATATGCACCCATAAATACATGTGGGGTCTTCATAAAGCCCTCTTGTATGCTATTCTCTTTCCCCTGTCATCTTAAACTTTAATAACTCAGCTTGGGTTTTATAGAAATAACGTATGCAGAAACTCAGAAGTGAGTTTCTAAAATTTCAGGACAACCATATTATGCAGTTGTAACAATAGACATTTATTGCAGGTCTTGTGACAAATAGCACAAATGGCTGTCATAGACAAGAAGGTGAAAAATAGTGTTGTTTATGGAATTAAAATCTGTACCACTTTTTATTTATTTATTTGTGTGTGTGTATGTGTGTGTGTGTGTGTGTGTGTGTGTGTGTTACTAGGGATTGAACCCAGGGGCATTCTACCTCCGAGCTACACCCCCAGCCCTATTTTTATTCTTTATTTTGAAACAGGGTCTCACTAATTTCCAGAGGGCCTTGCTAAGTAGCTGAGGCTGGCCGTGAACTTGTGATCCTCCTGTGTCAGCCTCCCAAGTACTGGGATTACAAGCATGCGCCACCATGCCCAGCTCTACCACTTTTTAGAAGAAAAGTTCTTTTGACTTTACAGGATACCCCATCCCACCCCCACACACAGCTTCTGTCATAACTAAAACTCATTATTAAACTTTATAACATTAAAGCAGGGCATTAGAAGTACCTGTATGTCTTTGTGTGAGAATTTCCTCATATAAAGGTCAAGTCCAAAAGTGAATCAAGTTTAACTGGTTAGAATCCCAAGGAAATTGTTTTTGTTTTTATCGTTTTTTTAGTCACCATGTAATTTCCTAAAACTATTCAGGACATGGTATATTCTCTTAAATCTCAAGTATTAATTTTTATTCCACTTTTTTGAAGGCTCTTCCTTCCCTCCATTCCCTGTAGATATTTAATCTTAAAATATGACAAGGTGCCCTCCTTTGTAGGTGGGAGAGCATTCAAAAAGATAGAAGAGTAAGCAAAAATGCCAGGCTATGAAATAATGCTTAGTGTTTAGGGAAAGCGAGTACTATGTGTAGCTGAAGTACCGAAGCGTGTGTGGGAGAGAGGGGATGAAGGTGGGGACCTGAAACTGAGAAAGCAGATAGAGCAACAGATACATAGCTATGGAAGTCTTGTTTATCGCCCTCTGAGGTTTAGAGCTTCTCCTCCAGGCAGTGGGTAGCTAATAATGGGTTTTAAGCAGAGCAGTTGTGGGGTCAGATTGGAATCTAGAAAAGTCATTCTGCTAACAGTGTGGAGAATCACTGGAGGGTGAACATGACCATGGGCAGAAAGAACCATTTGGAGACTGATTTAAAACAGTAATGGAGGGAAAGGAAAAGAGGGTAGTCAATCCAAAGACACTGGAAGAAGAGTCGACAGGATTTTATGCTGATTGATGAGGATGACTCTGAAAGTTATGAATTAAGACACCAGGTGTTTGATAACACCATGAATTGAGACATGGTACCCAAATAGGGAAATCCATAAAGAAATTAAGTAGATAAGTGATTCTTTAGGGCTGGTTGGAGAGACACAGAGATTGGGGAGATAGGGAAGAATAGTTAAAGAAAACGGGTTTTTTTTCCTGTGGTGGTAAAAATATTATAAAGTTGAATATGGTGATTGTTGCATATATCTGTGAATATACCAAAAATCCCTGAGTTGTGTACATTAAGTGGGTAAGTTGTATGGCATGTGAATTATATCACAATAGAACTGTTTTTAAAAAGGATGCAAAACTAAGGTTTCCATTAACACCAAAGAGACAAATAACCCAATTAAAAAACAGGCAATTGAAATGAAGAAATACAAATGGCTAACAAATACATGAAAAATGTTCAACATCATTAGCAATCAAGGAAATGCAAATCAAGACTACACTGAGATTCCATCTAACTCCAGTTAAAATCCAATCATCAAGAATACAAACAATAATAAATGCTGGCCAGAATGTGGGGAAACAGGAACTCTTATACACATTTGGTGGGATTGTATATTAGGACAACTACTGTGTAGATCAATACGGAGGTTCCTCAAAAGACTAGGAATGGAGCCACCATATGACCCAGCTATATCTACGTTTACAGCAACACAATTCACAATAGCCAAATCATGGAACCAAGCTAGGTGTCCGTCAACATATGAATGGATAAAGAAAATGTGGTATATACACACAATTAAATTTTATTCAGCCATAAAGAAAAACAAAACTATGTCGTTTGCAGGAAAACGAATGGAACTAGAGAGATCAGCCAGTCTCAGAAAGTCAAGAGTCCTATGTTTTCTTTCATATATGGAAGCCGGAGAGAAAATAGGAAATGAAAAGGAGTTCAGTTAAATGAAGGGAGAGACCTACAGTAGAATAATGGAAAGGGATTGAGGGAAGGAGGCGGGGAACCAGAAAAAAAAGAGATTTGGGGAAGGGAATAGTTCAAATAATGTTATATCCAAGCCGGGCGTGGTGGCGCACGCTTGTAATCCCAGTACTTTGGGAGGCGGAGACCGGAGGATCCGAGTTCGCGGCCAGCCTCAGTTCTCTCTCTCTCTCTCTCTCTCTCTCTCTCTCTCTCTACTTAGTGAGGCCCTCTGCAACTCCGTGAGACCCGGTTTCAAAATAAAGTATAAAAAATGGGCCGGGGGTGTAGCGCGGAGGTAGAACGCCCCTGGGTTCAATCCCCGGTACCGCAAAAAAAAAAAATGTAATGTTATATCCATATATGAAGGTCACTAACATGTACAGGGAGTGAGGAGGGGGGAGTAGGGTGGGATACAGAAGGAAATACACCCAGTGATGTATGCATGTATGAATATATCATTTGAATCTCACTATGATATATAATTACAATGCACCAATAAATATTTAGAAATCATGAGGTTTCCCTAAGAAAAAAGAAAATCTGCCTATAGACAGAAGCTTCAGCTTCTACCAGAGCCATATAAATTTGAGACTTACCAGTTCTCACAATCACATAAACCAATTCTGAGAGAGGAGAGAGAGAGAAAGAATATGAGATTTCTCTCCTATTGATTCTGTTTTTCTGATAGGGCCCTAACTAAAGCGGATTTTAGAATTGGGAAGAGAGGAGTGCTGCTGTAATAGATACCTAAAAATGTGGCAGTGACTTTGGAGTTTGGTTATGGGTAGAGGATAAAAGAATTTTGGGGTGCTTGACAGAAACCCTAGATTACCTAGCAGAGTTAGTTGGCAAAAATATGGGTGTTCAAGGTGCTTCTGGTGGGGTCTCAAAAGGAAATGAGGAAGATTTTATTGGTAAACTGAAGCAAAGGTGATCCTTGTTGAACATGGTAGAAACTGACTGAACTATGTTCTGCTTTGGAAAAGTAGAACTTCAAAGAGATAACTTGAGTATTTGGCTGAAGACATCTCTAAGCAAACTTCTAAAGGTACTGCCTTGTTTCACTGAATTGTTGCCTATAATAATACAATTAAAGAGAGAAAAATTGAGGAAGCAAAAAGTTAAAGAAAAACAAATAAGTACTTGATGATTTTGGAGGTTCTCAGCTACCCATATTGTGAAGGGTGATCAAAATAGAAAATTAATTGTCTAAAGAACCTTTCCTGGAGAGAAAGCTGAGGTATAGCTGGACAACCTTTTGCTAAAGAAATTAGGTATGTTACTCATGGGTCTAATCAACCATCTTAGCAGGATCCAAGAGTAGAGATGAGGTTACCCAAGAAGGATCTAGAGAGAAGCCCCCGATCTAATGACATGGATCCTCTTGACATCGTTGGGGACTCACAAGATATTTGAGAACATTATACCAGCAGAAACATTACCAGTTTGGGCTGAAAGAGACCAAGACAGGATAAAATGAAAGAAGGTCATTGTACTGCTACAATTCTAGAGGCAGGAAATGGGCTTACAGAGCTATTCGGCTACAAACATGTTCTATTCAACAAAGAAAGAAGGACTCAGAGGTCCAAACTGGCATTGACCTAAAGGTCAAGGACAACGGAGCCACTGCCAAGGACATAAAGGGTGATGAGAAATGGGCAGAGTACAGAGCCACAAGCACAGAGAATTATCCTCAGGCCTTGAAATCTACTGGAACTGACCCCGCCAGATTTTGAACTTGCTTGGTACTGGCAACCCCTTGATTTCTTGCAATTTTTCCCTTTTGTGATGGAGATTTCTATTTTATACCCATCCCACCATTATATTTTGGAAGAAAACTTGTTTTCTAGATTCACAGGCCCACAGATGGAGAGAAATTTTGCCACAAATCATACCCAGCCAAGGTCTCATCCAGAGCTGCTTTAGATAGTAAGATTTTAGGCTAAGAGTTGATGATTAATGGGCGGAGACTCTGGGGAATGTTGGGATGGGATGAATGTATTTCGCCTGAGACATATATGAATTTGGGGGGGGGGGCAAAAGGTGGATTTGAATGGGTTGATAGTGGCCTTCTAAAAGGTACAGCTACCCAGAATCTGAAGGTGTAGCCTTATTTGGAAGAAAAAAAAAAGGTCTTTGCTGATGTACTGAAATTAAACATTTTGAGATAAGACCATTCTGGATTAGGGTGGGCCCTAAATCCAATGACAAATTCTTAGACGAGAAGGGGAAACAGACACAGAGATACTAGGGAAAAGGTTGTGTGAAGACAGAAGCCAAGATTGGAGTTCTGCTGTCACAAGCCACACAACTCCAGGAGCCACCAAAAGCTGGAGGAACAAGGGCAGATTCTCCCCCACGAACTCCAAAGGGAGCGTGCCCTGCAGACTCTGGCCTCCAGGACTGTGATGAATAAATTCTGTTGTTTTAAGCCACCAAGTTTATGGTCATTTGTTTGGACCACCCTAAGAAACTAACACCCTGGGCGAACAGGAATTCTTTGGATAGTTCACATTCTCTCCCATACCCATTACTTCTCTCAAATAACTTATATCTAGATGCCAAATCCAATTCTCTGTCACAGTCTCACCTTTTCATTGTGGAAACTTATCCTCAGTTGTCCCATTGCCTTTCTTGTAACCAGAATCGGTTGGAGTCATCCCACAGAATGCACGTGATATTAGAGCTTTACCTCAGTAAGAAGATGGCGGAGTCAGGGTGCCAGCTGATTTTTCTCTCAGAGAAAATCCTCTACTCCTATGTAAAAATCCTCTACTCCTATGTAAACTTGTGAATTCAAAAGAAACCTGTCAGGAGTGTGCACCAGTTCTAGGATCCCAGCGCAAATAAACCAACACATCATGCCAAACCCTACAATACCTGAATTCCAGCAGGTCCTGTTAGATCACTGTGAGGGCACTTTTTTTTTTTTTTGGCAGTACCAGGGATTGAACCCAGGGGCATTCTACCTCCAGCCCTATTTGTTATTCTTTATTTTGAAAGAGGGTCTCACTAAGTTGCAGAAGGCCTCACTAAGTAGCTGAGGCTGCCAGCGAACCCAGATCCTCCTGTCTCAGCCTCCCAAGTACTGGGATTACAAGTGTGCACCACCACACCTGGCTGAGGGCACTTAATTATATTCTAATGTGTCTCTAACATCATGATTAAGATTATTATTATCAGCCATGTGTGGTGGGGCACATTTGTTATCCCAGTACTTGGGAGGCTGAGATAGGAGGATCGCAGGTTCTCAGTCAACCTCAGCAACTTAGGCCTTCTGCAAGTTAGTGAGACCCTATTTCAAAAGTAAAAAATAAAATAGGGCTGGGGGTGTAGCTGAGAGGTAGAATGACCCTGGGTTCAATCCCCAGTACTACAAAAATAAATTATTATAGGCCAGTGGTTTGAGCCATAAACTTAAGATATAGTGCCAATTTTATGAGAATTAATAATCTAGTTGGAATAATACCAATTATTATTATCATTTGCATATAAATTGATTAATTAATACGCTAAAATATAGTAGTCACTCTGTTCAGCACACACAAAAATCCTCTTGGTTAAGATCTAGTAGAACAGCCGGGCGTGATGGCACACGCTTGTAATCCCAGTACTTTGGGAGGCGGAGACCAGAGGATCCAGGTTCGCGGCCAGCCTCAGCTCGCGCACGCATGCGCGTGCGCACGCTCTCTCTCTCTCTTTCTCTCCCTGTCTCTTTCTCTCTACTTAGTGAGGCCCTCCGCAACTTCGTGAGACCCAGTCTCAAAATAAAGTATAAAAAACAAATAGGGCCGGGGGCGTAGCGTGGAGGTAGAACGCCCCTGCATTCAATCCCCGGTACCGCAAAAAAAAAAAAAAAGATCTAGTAGAACAACATAGATGGAGGTTTTATTAGTTTAAAGAATGCCTTCTTTTTTTTTTTTTTTTTTGCGGTACCGGGGATT
>PVJS01009653.1:0-49836 GCA_004027185.1 Glis glis
AGAGAGAGAGAGAGAGAGAGAGAGAGAGAGAGAGAGCTGAGGCTGGCTGTGAACCCGGACCCTCCGGTCTCCGCCTCCCAAAGTACTGGGATTACAAGCGTGCACCATCCAGCTTAGTTTTACTATTGTTTCTAATGGGGAAGCAGATGCTTGAGGAGCTTCAGGAGTCTACCTGAGGACACACACCTGTGAGGGGTGGGGCGCGTGCTTTCAGGACTGCCTGCAGCCCAGGAATGAGATCATGGCGGTAGCATGGAATAGCAGACTTGGAAAGGATTGGAGAGGCGGTGGGACTCGCCTGTGTCCATGATGGACATTGCCAGGGCCAGCCCATGCATGTCAGGTGAGCTCCTGAGGAAAGCAGACTCGGGCTGACACGGGCACTATGGCCTTGAGGCCCTCAGCCCTGGCCGTGAGCATCCTGGCCTCTCTGGCCTGACCCGAAGCTTTCTTTCTGGGTGGGAGGGAGATGGCAGGAGAAGCAGCTCAACTGAGTGGACCCCTTCTTGGACTGCCAGGTTGAGAGAATGTCTGTTGAGCATTTGTTTCCTTTTCTACATAAAATAACCAATTAAAATTGAATTTTTATGACAACAATAATACAGCTGAAGTCTCAGAGCAGCTGGGCATCTTGAGGTCTACTGTTCATAGTATCTTGGAATTCAGATGCCCCCAACTTAACCAATGTATAGTCTAAAAGCAATGCATATAGCATACTGTGGTATTTTAAAACTTAAGCAGGCAGGCGTGATAGCACACGCCTCTAATCCCATTATTTGGAAGGCTGAGACAGGAGGATCACAGATTTGAAGCCAGCCTCAGCTACTTAGTGAGATCCTCAGCAACTTAATGAGACCCTGTTTCAAAATAAAAAGGGCTGGGGGTAGAGCTCAGAAAGCCCGTGTGTGCAATCCCCAGTATCATAGTGAATACATAAATAAATACAATTAAGCAATAATATTTTAGCCTTTAAAATTTTAATATGGATCCTGTTTTTTAAATGTTAGTATAAGACTGCCAACTACCATTTCTCCTTTATAGATTATGTCTTATTTTTAGTGTTAAAATTTCCTTTCTTTTTGGAAATAACAGTGACATAAATCATACTTTCAGTTACCATTTAGTATTTTTTCCTTTTTCCTTATTTAGCAAAGTAAAATATGACATTATATTGATCTCACCATTAAATTTTTTTCCCTATGAATCCCAAAAGTTTGAGATTATGGATCAGATCAAACCTCTTTGCTCTCCCAGGGCAGAGACGGAGGCCTAGAAAGCGGACAGTTGCCTAAGGACAGTGCAGGACAAAGCCAGGCTCCCAACATGCACCTCCTGGCTCTGTTTCCCTAACCTCCCCCAGGTGGCCTCCTACGTTCCTCAGGGGCCTGTCCTGCCTCAGAAGTTTCTTCTCTCCCAAGAAATAGGCTGTTGACAAGAGGGTACCTGGTTGGGCACTAGAGAGTCACACTCTGAGCTGTACTTGGGGGTCTCGGGATGGCCTAGTATCAGGAAGACTCTGTGAATGGAACCTGGGCAGTACCTAAATTCCCTCTGTGGGGCCCAGATGAGCTCACCCTACTCCATGCTCTACCTCTTGAGTGATGTCATATTGTAGTGCCAACAAATCATGATTAATAATGAATGAATTAATAAAATCACTATTTACTAATGAATCATCAATTGTGTGTTCATAACCCCCCACCACACACATACACACACACACACACACACACACACACATACACAAACACACTTACTGCCATGTGTAGTTAAACTAAGAGCAGGCATTGCCCTGAAGACAACCAGGACTGGGAGCCTTGGTGGAGGGAACATTCGAGCAGTGAGTACTTACTCTTGTGTTTCTATGGGCCAGGCATTGTGCAAGGGCTTCACACAGACCAATTCTCAACTGAGTACTGCATCCTTAACCAGGGCTCATTCCCCCATATTTTTGGTTGGTGCTATGGGACACTAGAGGATTGAGACCAGGGATATTGCTAAATATCCTGCAATGCACAGGACAGACCCCACCCCAAAGGGATATCTGGCCTAAAATGTCCCAGGTCTTGAAGTTGAGAAAACCTAGTATAGATGATGAGTGTTACTATGACAACAGGCCCATGGTTTTCATTCTAAAACAAGAGCCCCTTCCTCCCAGGGTTGCCCGTGGAGCCTGGGAGATGATGTGCAGCACTGTGCCTGCCACTCTGCACTCCCCTCATAAGCATTGCCATGATCACGCTGTCATTATTACCAAGTCCCAAGTCACTGTCTCCATGTCCAAGGCAAAGAACTTGTCTGAGCTCACATAGCCAATATGGAGGAGCTAGGATTTGCATCTCTGAAATCTGAATCCAGAACCTCCCTGCATGTCGTGGGAGAGGCTGGTCCCCACCTGTTTAATGTCTTTGCTTGGGGGAAACACCTCCCCTTTCTGAGCCTGCGGTCTACACTGCACCATCAGGGGCATGAATCCCCTGCTCCAAGCTCCTTCCAAGGGAGTAGGAGGGCTCAAAGAGGGTTCTGGAACCAGCCCTGCCTAGGCATCTTCCTCGTGCCATCATCCGTAAAATAGGAACAACAAGTGTCCCCAAATGGGATGCACCAGTCAGATTCAGCCATGGCAGTGGTCCTGTTACCCATCACCACCTCCATCCTCCCTGTCCTCTCTCTGCCTCCATTTCCCATGAGACCCCCTCTCTCACTCACTTGCTTCACTCCGGCCTCAAATATGCCAGGGCTGCTCCTGCTCAGGCCCTCGGCCTTTGAATTTGCTATTCTATTTGCCCAGAATTCTCAATCCCCTTCTTTCATCTCCTTTAGGCCTTTGTTCATGTCACCTTTCCAATGCGAACTACCCTGCCCTGTCTTAAATTGCACATGTGCAAATACACACACACACACACACACACACACACACACACACATCCTCCTACCCCACTTCCCTGCCCCATTTGTCTCCATAGCATGTGTTGCCATCTGACAGATTATATATTTTCCTTATTGATCATGGTTTACCTCCCTCCAGGATAATGGAAGCTGTAGGAACACTAGAATCTTTTTTTTACTGTCTTGTTGACAGCTGTATTCCCAGTGCCTACCACATGGCAGATGCTCAATAAATATTAGTCAAATGATTGAATAAATGATGCCAACCTAGGTGACAAAGGATAAGCAAGTCATTGTTTGGGTCTAGAGGGTCCTGAAGGCCCAGGAAGTGACAACCATTCACACTAGGCAAGGTAGGAGGAAGAAGATGGGCTCGTTTGCACCCCACAAGGTCCCTACCTCACTCTGCAGGGCGTGGGCTTTCTTGGCCCAGGCCAGCTTCAGGTCCTCAGGCAGCGCTGTGAACTCATGGCACTGAGTCCGGTAGTCGTGGTCACTGGCCAGGGCCTGGGCCTTCCTGGCGTGGACCAGGTGTACCATGTCCATGGGCAGGTGGCACTGGGCCTGGCTGCTGGCCGCCTCCCTCTTGTACTGAAGTTCGCTCTGTAGCTGACCCATGCGCTGGCAGTGCCGCAGCCGGGGATCCTCACTCACGCTCCGGACCCCAATGAGCCTCCCTCGCTCCTTCACAAAGTCGTGTCTATAGAGAAACTGGAAGGGAGGACCAGCCGGTCACAGCTCAGCACCTGCTTAAATTCCATCTGTGCATTCTCAATGCAGACCCTAGAAACGTCACCTCTAGGTGACGATTATAAGAACCACCACAGTGGGGTCAGCCTAAGAGTACCCCTTCTCCCTGGAGGAGGAACAATTAAAACATTGTTCCATTCTCCCTATCTAATTAAAATCAGATCCTCAGAACCAAAGCAAGGGCCTCTGTATCTTATGGCCAAAAGGAATCTATCAAAAAGGGTAGAAGAGAGACTTGTGCTTCATCTGTTTGCACTTGGCAAAACATTAAACCCAAAAGACAGGATCTGTTTATTTGAAGTCTACATTTTCTGCAAATTGTTTGTGGGAAAGAGAAAGTCACCTTCATGTCCCAAAGCTATGGACGTTATCAACAGAATGGCTGAAACACAGCTGGCCAACCCTACAGGAAAATACAGATAGCCAAGGGGAGGCCGTCCCCGCACCATTGCAAGCCCCATGGTGAACCCTCGCTCTAATTCTGGGTAGAGTCACAAAATGGACTACGGTTCACACACTACGGGGACGGCTGCCTAGACTCTGCCATTAGAAACAAATCATAAGCTCCTTCCTGCTGGAGACCTTTGCCTCAACTGAGCTTGTGATTAACAGAGCCCTTTCTCTCCCTCCCTCCGTCAAAGGATCTCATTCATAACTAATAGATTCTGCAGGTGACATCCTGTCTCACATGGTTATAGATCTGCTTTAATTCACGAAAATCAGCTGCAGACATTGTTTTACATGAAGTTAACAGAAATTGGGCAAGATGGAAGGTCATCACATTCCACTCACATCGCTGGCTATATCTCCAGAGGCCCGAGCAGCCTGGAAGGGGAGGGCATCTATCGTCAGCTTGCAGCCTTGAGCGCGAAGATTATGCCAAGACTCCTTATATTTTGCCTAAAGTGGGAACACATGTACATCTTAAAACAAAATTACCTGAATCAGCAAACAAAGGCTACCTCTTTCGTTTGTAACACAGCATTGCAGAGTCAGTTTCTTTTGAGCAAATGCTTACTACTCGGCAGAGATAATCTATTAGCACACATCCTGTGGTAGGCTCTGAGCACACGGATGTATGTACATAACACGTTTATGAAAAGGCAGGTAAATTTAAAATGGGCATCCAAAACATGCATTTTACGAAGCTCCTGTGAATGCAAGGAAGGTCGCGGTTAGAGCTCTGCACAGACACTAGCACACATGGCTTTGGAGCATGCTTGAACTTCAGCTGCGAGTCAGGCTTACGTCGCTCAGATTGGCTGCGTTTGTTTTCGCTCGGATAAACTCAGGCAGACCCAGGGTCATTGTGTACTGGTGTCTCGCATCCTCTCCAGCTGCTTTATAAAGACGCTACCCCCCCCCAAAAAAAAGGCAAGAAGGTAAGTGGCATGTATTTCTGCAGTGCTGGATGCCCCTCATTTGCAAATGGGGAAACATGATAGTAAAAGGCCAATCGCTGTGCATGGGCACGCTTCCCACAGATAGTCTTCCGGAGCCAAATCAAGTGAAATAACAGTAATAAATAAAGAATTGCAATTTTCCTTGCTAAATAACAGGACAGGGAATGACATATAAATTTAAGAATACTATTGACATTCCTCACATCGCAGACCTGTTCCTTGAGGACAGTGCATAAGACGATACAATACTATGCCCCAGGACATTGAGAAGCCCTGCCTGGTGGAAGGGAGGTGCCCCATCCTGGTTGGCATCCTTTGCTAACAATGCCCTGGGATCCTTCCTGTGAGTGAACTCACGCCAGGGCAGCCCTGGCTGGCCTTGTCTGCTACAAAGCATCGATCCTCGTAGTTAGAAGTAGGGCTGTGGTTGCTGAGTTCTCCGGGGCCAGAGACCATCATAAAAGGCATCCCTGTCCCACAGCACTCGGCTCACAAAGAAGGCAAGAAAGGTTAAATAAAGAATTTAAAATTGATAACATCACAAGATGATGAATTCCATCTCCTGGACTTTCTTGTCTCCAGCTGCCACCTCTTACTTTTTGACGTGGGGTGAATGTGGAAACGAACAGTATAAATAGCCAGATTTCACCTGACTTCTAAAAGTTAGAGTGGGGAGAATCTTAAAACCTAAAATGATTCAACATTTATGTCTCTGCTCAGTTCACCTATTTCGAGCCTGGAAAAGACCCACTGCCAGAAGAAGTAGAACCAATAGGGTAGGAAAGATGATAGTATGGAATGAGATTCCTTCCCTGCATCTCCCTTTTGTTAGAGACAGTAATATATAAGTCTGGCAAATAGCAAGTGAGAAGAAGAGGAGGTGGGGGATTCAGAAAACTGGCAAACACCATATTTTAGAACTTTCCTTGGATAAGCACAGCTCCTTCCTACAATGACCATCAGAATGACAATATAGAATTGGTTAGCTGATATTTGCCTAAATAGAATAAATGAATTATAGGCCAGAACTTCTCGTACTTTGATGGGTAAAAGACTTATCTGAGGCTCTTGTTAAATGACATTTGGATTCGGTGGCTCTAGGGTGGTGTCTGAGGCTGGGCACTTCCAGTATGCTCCCAGGAGATACTAATGTATCTGGTCCATGCTAGTACTAGGGATGGAGACTGTAGACTAAACCAGATTTCCAGTGGGGCCCTTCTTTCCATCTGGAAAATGTTTAGGCTCTGTATAATAATACTTTTCTTTCCAAACCCCCACACAAATACTCATGCTGTCCCCCCGCCCCCCTGCCCACAAACATTCCCACATATTTTTAACCATCCAGCAGGTTTTTAAAAAAACCATCAGGAGATTTTACCTCATTGGTAATCTGGTTGCTGAACTTGGCATGAAGGAGGTTGGGGGTATCCGTCACAGCTGTGTACTTGAATGACCCTGGATGCTGACGGTATTTACTCTGAGGTACAAGACAGGAAGATGACTCCATACAGCATAAACCCAGAGGAGAGACAACCAGTTCTTTGAGGCCTAGTTAAAGCCTCATTTTGCAAAGGCTGCTAGCCTATCGCTCCAGAATCTGCTCGGTCACCTGCTCTCGCGACCTCAGAACTCACTGGGATGGAGAATCAGAGAGGAGGACGGGACAATGGACTGAATCAGATGCTCATCTGAGGGCCAGGGAAAGCTAGGCCTTTGCCATGGGTGTGAACGTGACCATTTAAACTTGCAGTTTGCTCCTGAACAGAGACCCCTGCTCCCCGGCTTGAGGGTGTACCATCGGCGACCGTGAAGCTTCAAACCTTGCACATGCCTGTGCCCCAGGAGACCAGGACTCAGCAAGTCACCAGTGGGGCCCAGGCCTCTGTGTTTATTTTTAAAGTCCTAAGCAGGGTCTGGTGCACCAGGAACTTTAGGAAGTCTTGCTTCAGTGACTTCCTTGGCAAAGCAGAGCACTAGTGACAGATGAGCTCCCACAGGAAGCACACTGTGGGCCTACCTGAGCTCTCAGCTGGGTGCTGGCACTGCCACTCCAGTGCCCTCCATTACTCCCCCTGTCCTTGCATCTACCATGAACAGGAGTCCCGTCCCCCTCTTAGAGGTGAGCTACATTCCCCAGGAGTTCAGAAAGCCTAGAATTCTGAGACTTCTGTATTTTTACCAAGAAATGATCACCAATCTCATAGCAACTGTTTCATAAGCAGTATTTATGTTGGTGCTAATCCTTACAAAAACTCAATGAGGGTATGAGTATCTTCATTTGATTAATTAAGAAGGTGAGGTTCAGAGAGAGCAGGTCACTGGCCTGAGGTCACACAGCACAAGAGCTCTGGCTTGGAATTTCCATCTTTTTTTTTTTTGCAGTACCGGGGATTGAACCCAGGGGTGTTCTACCTCCGCGCTCCTCACCCCCCGGCCCTATTTTTTATACTTTATTTTGAAACAAGGTCTCACGAAGTTGCGGAGGGCCTCACTAAGTAGAGAGAGAGAGAGAGAGACAGGGAGAGAGAGGGGGAGAGAGAGAGCTGAGGCTGACTGAGAACCCGGATCCTCGGGTTTCCACCTCCCAAAGTACTGGGATTACAAGCCTACGCCACCACACCCGGCGTTGGAATTTCCATCTCTCTGTTGGTCTCCAAAGCCTCTCTGCCTGGCCTCGTACCACAGGGCCACTCATCAAAGGGCCACAAGGAAAGTACATCTTATGAGCCATGGAATAATTCTTATATGTTAATAGAAGAACTGACTTGATATCCACAAAGGTGTCACAAATGGTACCCAGTCTGAATGGAGAATCTAGTAAGGAAACAAGCTGGGCAAGAGGCGAGGCAGTGAGCTGCCATTGCTAACAGACCGATAGTGGAGACAACCTCTGCTATGGAAACATTCCGATGCCCATCACCCCCTCCACGGTCCCCAGTCACCTCGCTGATGAGTTCCGATGCTTTCTTTCTCCCTTCGATCTCTAACGTGCCTGGGATGACACAGGGAACGCCTCGCATAAAATTTAGGTCCGAGCGGTACAAATTCTGCAAGGAACGATACGAAGAATCAGAAAAGCCGGACTCTCAGAACAAAAGCAAAGAGAAGCCGGGGGTCTCATGACATAGCCTCTGTCATCATTAGAACTCAAGGCCGAGTCCATCTCTCAGACAGACTCAGCGACCGCATAGCTGTTTCCTAGTAAATGCTCATTAGGGGGAGAAATGTAGGTCAGAAGAAAATAATTCTGCTGTCACTTGTCTCCGAGTGGCTGTTACAGCGACGCTAGACAGATTTTTATTTTAATGCGGGCTATCAAAAAATAAACGCTGGAGTGGATTGTGGTTAGAAAGTCAGTCGTCTCGGGGCACATGTGCAAATGGCTTAACAGGTCTTCTAAAACAAAACCCAGCAGCAGCGGGTGGCATTAATTAATCATGGGTTAAGAAAGAACTAATAAATGACGCTAAAGTAATCTGGCAAAGACCTGTCTGAGTCTGCGTGGGCAGGGGCTGGTGTGTGTCCCTGCGTGATTTGGGATGACAGTTTAAAGAATCCCCAAATCCACTCCCTTCAGCCAGCGGGGCACCTCCTGGGCCCGCTGCCTTCCAATTGCAGTCATGACAGGAGGCAGGGTGAGCCAGGGCTCTGCACAAGTGACAGAGGGCCGCACGATGAGCGTGGCAGCTCCCTCGTTCCTGCAGCTGCTCTCGGGTTCCTGACAGTGGATGTCATGCAGTAAGCACTGTACCCAGACATAAAACTCCAAGAGACGATGGATACCAGGCCTGAGCGCCGCTCGGCTCGCTGGCACCGCCAATTCAAGCAAAGAGGTGCAGTGCCGGCTTCTACTGACCTACGCGGGCCCATTACCTGCAAAGTGCACAGCGCACAAACCTTGCAACCTGGGAAATAAGGTGAGGACCAGGCAGGATCCTGCTGCTCGTTGGGGAGACTGTGTGCATCCCCTCTGAGGCTCCCTGGCCCTCCTGGGCCCGCCTGCTTCAGAGAACAGACACCAGGAGCTAGACACACAGGTCAGAGGAGCCCGAGGATGCCTTGAAAGGACCCAGGGAGGATCCCTGGGGGTCCCGATTTCCTGACCTCCCCCTACACTCTCCTCTCCCTAAAGTGGGTCAGTTCAATGGCTGGACTCCAGCAGCCTCTCCCAGCAAATCTCAGCCCTCCTCAGAAGAGGGGACAAAAATTCATGAAGCACCAAGAGGAACCCTCCTTCCAACTTGAAGCCAGAGGCACAGCCGCTGGCAGATCTGAGCATAGGAAATCATGAACCTGGGCATCATCTTTGCTATATGAACCTCAATTTCATATCCAGTGCCCCTATTTCTCGCGTGTAGTGGTGCGATCTTGGGCAAGCTATTTACCTTCTTTGCAACTCACTGTAATTGCTCTGTACAATGGGAATAAAGACTCTCTACATAGAGTTATTGGAAGGATTGAACAAAATAATGTGTAAAAACAGAATGTATCGAATTCAGCAAAAATATTCAATAAGTGGTGGTCCTCCTTATTAGAGACTGCAACTATGCTTCGGGGTCATGGGGGAACTCTCAGGCTGTGTTCAGGATTCCCAGCCTCTGGAGCCCTCACTGAGCCAACAGGAGCTTGCTGGTCACTGCCTCATGGTCAAACCTGCAAGGAGAAGGGTCCCGGGGAGAGGCCCAGCCTCTTTACCTCGCTCTGCAACTTGTGAGCTTTCTTGGCACAGCTCAGCCTCAGGTCTTCTGCCAAGGATGTGTACTGGGGGAGCGGGTGTCTGTAGTCCTGGTCGCTGGCCAGCGTCTGAGCCTTCTTGGCATGCACCAAGGTTACCATGTCCAACGGCAGATGGAAGTGTGCCTTTGAGTGTTCAAAGCCTTTCTTGTAATTCACCTAGAGGGGCAGACAGATCAACAGCGGCTATTTCAAAGCCGCTCTTTGCAGCGTGACCATCAGGGAGAACAACTGCAGTGCAATTGTCCCGGGTCAGCCTGGGGGATCTTCCTGGCTCTGCCGGTGCTACTCTCCTGTGGACAATGGCCTAATAAGCAGGGCTCGACTCCAGGTGCTGATCTTCACCACCCCAGCTCCTGGAGGTCATGAATCTGGGTAAAGAAGGCCCATGGTCCCTATTCTAGGGGAAAATACAGACATCCAAGGCACAGACAGAATGTCAGTGATTCCTTTGCTCAGTCCTTCCAATCTTCCTGTTTTTCAGAGGCAGGAAGATGCATGGCTAGCCTGTCCCCTGTCTACCATCTTACTCTTCCACCTGGGCTCCGTTCCCCATCATCCACACAGGTTCGAGGTTTAGACACCAGGGATTCTCCTCTCACACTAACTTGGGAAGAGCTTCCTAAAAAGATTACATGACTTCCTAGTCAACCCGAGAGCCAGGAGCAGTGGGTGGATGCTTGGAGAGCCAGTCTGAGGGATGGACATTTCCATTTCCCCAAATACATCCTGAGAGGAAGGGGAAGCCCTCTCCACACGGCCAGCTCCACTCAGCCCTGGGAGGAGCTGCGTAAAGGAGCTGTGAAACCCACCCTGGGCTTTCTGGAGAATCAGGTGCATACTACCACCCCTTCCTCCTCTCCTTCACCTTCCTATCGCCTCCCAAAGCTCCATCCGCTCCGCCCTAACCTCCCACCCCCATTTCCACTGACCCCACCCTCGCCCTTAGCACAAGGCCAAGGATGATTCATATCTAACCCCATACTCAAAGGTCAGCAAGCCAGGACAGAAAGCGGGATCAATATTAGAAGTGGGAAAACTGAGGCAGGGAACAAAATGTGAAGCTAGGGAAAGGGCATGAGACACAGAGCCAGCCTCACATCCTGGCCTTGCCCCTTTGGACTGAACCCCTCAGTCTCCAGCTCCTTATCAGTAAACCACAGTGAATAGCAAGGCAAGGTTCCTAAAGATGGTGTGAGGTTAAATGACACATGGCACATTTAGTTGTCTGTAACAAGGTGGATGCAAATTTTACCACTGACATTAGCCAACTCACATCTGTGCAAGGAGACAGCATGTATACAAGAGTGCAACCTCCTTGTATACATGTCAGCAAGCAACCTCGGCTATCCTCAGCCTTAAGGAACCCAGTCTAGCTTCTGGCCAGAAGTCTCAAACTTTCCTGTAAAAATTTCCATTTGTAAATGTTCGCAGTGAATTCACTCCACAGACCAAACAAGATACCTCTTGCAGGCCAAATCCAGGCCACAGGCCACCATTTGCAGCCAGTGGTCAAGATCAAAGAATGTCCAGCCCAGAAGGGAACTAAGGGGTCAACGCGTGCGACCTCATTTTATAGAGGAAGAAGCTGAAGCCCAGAGGCGATTTAATGACACGACCGCTACCCACTTCCAGAAGGACAAATGACACGAGCTGGCTGTACCATGAGCATCTGTAGGCGGGGCCCCCCGGCTCCCACCATCTTTTTCCCCCACTTACATCACTCTGCAGCGAGGTCGCGTGCACTGAATGTGCGAGGCTGAGATCATCTTCCAAGCTCCGGGAGCCAAGCATCTGTCCTTTCATTCTCTCAAATGCCTCTTTGTATTTGTACTAAAGGGAAAGAGAGCGGGAGAGAGTAACAGCTCGGGGACAAGGGACACGGAATGGAAGAGGTGGGTATTGGGCGAAAATGTTTTGTTCTTTTGACAGTCACTGGGTGAGTTAAAAGAAAACGCGCGGGAGTCGTCAAAAGGTCTATTCTTTCATATGCAAGACTCCCAATGACTAAAGGGCTCGGATATGAAATGGCAGGACACATTAGCACTTGGGCGGCCCAGGCTGGAGGAAGGTGTGCGCATTGTTAAAGGCCCCTTCACGTAGACTCGCTTTATGGAAACTCTTGGTAGAGGGTGCATTTCATCTGCCCAGGGTCCATGTTTACTGTCTAGCGCTTGGCTTTGTAGCCCAGGCTAGGGGATTTTTTGTCATATGTTCTTTCTCACTGGTCGTTATCTGATTGCCCTAACACAGTCAGTTCGGAGAGGAGAGGATATTATCCCCAGGCAAAAGAAGACAGGGGTTAGAGGCAAAGGAGTAAAAGCTGGTTAGGATTAAACACCGCCACAGTATTGGATGCTCACATCGCTTATGATTTCACCAGAAGCCTTTGCTGCCTGGAACGGAATGGCATCCAGCCTCAGTTTATAGCCCCCATCTCGAAGTTTGCTCCAGGATTCCTTATAACGCGTCTGCCAGGAAGAGGTACACAGATAAAGACCTTTGTGTGCCCTGGTGTTTTCCTGAACTCTGCTTTTCCAAAATGGGAACCTGGTTTGTTGTAGGGTTCTGTCCCCCGCCCTCACCCCCACTGGGGTTAGAGATTATTGTGGTTTAGAACAAATGTTCAAAGAATGGGCTCTTGCCTCCCACCCACCCTTGGCAGGTAAAGCCATAGAGGGGAGGGGTTAAAGCAAGGGATCTGGAGTTAGACCCAGACTTTCCTGAGCAGCAAGTTAATCGGAAGAAAGAAGCAGGAGACTTCATGTGCATAGCCCTCCATGTAAGATAAAGAAAGGTCAAAAGTCTCTATGGAAGAACAGGAATGGCTGGAGGGAATGCAGACAGAGATTATAGAGGGCAGGAGCTAAGCCCCCCAGTATCCCCTCAGCACCGCCACTTGAGAGACTCAGCTTTACAGAGATACTCCCATATTTCAGCCCCTGCTTGCAAAGGCCCTTTGTACTAAGACAGGCAGTTTCCCTTGCTTCGTTCACTCCAATGAGCTTGACTCTTCTGTAGCACCTGCTACATCATTTGCAGGGCCCAATGCAAACAAAATTTTGGGTTCCCTTGTTTGAAGAGATCACAAATTTCAAGGTGGTCATAGCAGAACATTAAGGCAGCGCAGGTTCTTCTAAGAGCAGGGACAGGGCAGGCTCTTCTAAGAGCATGAAGTACCCCGACCTTCCAGCATGGACCCCAGTGACCCTCGGATCAGCCTCACCTCACTGATGTTCATGGCATTCAGCTTGGCCAGCAGGACTTCAGGCAGGTCTGCTGTCTGCGTGTAATGATGTTTTATGTTTTCTCCTTGTTCCTTGTACAACCTCTGTGGATGGAGAGAGGTTTTTGCATTAAAACCAAGGCCTCCACCCACAGCCATCAGTCAAGTTACACTCCAGGAGACCGAGGTGCTGCAGCTGCTGTGCCCTCGGGACACGCGATCACGGGCACCCTGCCTCCACCCAGATTTCACAGCTAGCATGGTGACACACACGTCATTCTCTCCTCGGTTCTACTTTCCAGCTCAGAACATGACAGTCCAAAACTCTGCCCCCTGTGAACGCTCCACTCTCAGTATACTGCTGAGCTGAGTGTCAAATGAGAAAATAAGGTCTAGTTTTTATCGAGTAATTTGGTTATTAACTATAAGCAGCGAAGAGCATCAGAATGCAGAAAGCACACGAGAAGATGGCTTCGTGAGTTTTTACCATGCCCACCCCAGTCCTTATCCCCTCCCCATCTGAAGGATGCTTGTCCTAAAACATGTCCTGTGGGTGGGTGTGGGGTTCTTTTCAAGCAGAACTCTGATTCGGGCTTCTGATGTCCTTGTAGTTTGCAGTGACACATGGAGTCGCCATCAGCTGCCAGAGAAAGTTTCTAAGCCAGGCTTTTCCATCCCAAATCTTATCAGCTGTGTCCAAGTTTCTGCGTATCACAGCAGTGCCCCCTAGAGTTGGTTAGGGTAAGGACCCAGTAAGGATTGTTTTTCTTGGAAGAAATTCTTGTTTGACCATCTGTGTTTCTCAGAATTCGGTTTGATTTTGATGGGCTGATTAACAAGAAATTATAAATTCCTAAGCCCATACGTTTGGAAATCATCCCATCGCCTATTCTGACAGGCCTCCGGCCCATTGCAGAGTGCCTGTCCAGAGAGGCACAACTGGAATAATTCGCTGGGAAGCAGGGAGGGGGGTTTAAAAACCCTACTCCCAAGGATTGTACATTTTCCTTGTGGTAAGTTGAATGGCTCGAAGAAATTTAAAAGCCAGGTCTGCCTTACACAAAGAGCCATGAGATCTTCTCTCCGTAGAATCAGCCAAACAAAGCTAATCCAAGTCCTAAAGTGAATTTTTATAGGATCTGGTGGGCGTTCCATTTAGTCTCTAGTGAACCCAGTGCTGGGAGGGCAAAGGGTCAAATCTTGCTTTCCAATTATAAAGGGACTATGGGAAGTGACTTGAAAGTTAGGTCAATGTCAATAAATCAAACTCAAACCTTTTTCAATGTCTGGGGAATTGAGAGAGCAACACTCCCTGTCCTTGGATCCCAAAGAGCCCTAAGCATGGCTTCAGGGTTCCAGTTAACAAGAAGTTCACCCAAATTTCCAGTTCTGAAAACAACACTTTCCAACAAAAGGAGAGGGGGAAGAGGCCTTCCCACAGACAATTCTACAAGCCATGCAAACGGGGAGGAAGGGGCGCATTATGGGGCAGTGCGGCACAGCACCCCACTTGGCATCCTAAATGCAGGACCGCCCCATTTGCATCCTAATGAGGAAGCACCCCTGCTAAGGACAAGGAGCTCCTTCATGCTTAGGACGACAGAAGGAGCAAGCCCAAGATCACCTCGGCTTCAATCGCACTGTTGAAAGAAGAGCCCACTCTTAGAGTCATAATGTATATACATTATCACTTACATCCACTGCTTGGTTATAACTAATTCTGGCCTGGACCATCTCCGGAGTGTCTTTAATACTGGTAAACTTCAAAGCATCGGGATGCTGACGGTACTTCTTCTGTTGAGCAGGAAAAGATCAAAGCTGTGAATTTTGTGCTGCTCTTTCATGCCATTTGAAAGAGAAAATCATAGGTTGCTTGAGATTAGAGTGAATTTGTGAACATAATTATTATTCTGCTTCCTCCATCTTTATATCCTAGGTGCCTTCAGGTTAATATTTGTTTCAATTTAAGAATAACCTCATGTCAATTAACATTAAAGTATTTCTACCTGGTGCAAAGACAACATCTCCAAATTAGGTTATACCAGTAAAATACTGCAGGATCCACATTTAGGAAAGGATTCTTTTTAAAGGCTTCAAATATTATGTCTCGGTTATTTACATATCTTAGTTTGGCTGGAAGAAAGAGCATTCATAGTCATATTTATCTATGGAAGCTTTCTATTTTCTTTCCACAAAAGGACTTGGCACAAATTATCACAGTCAAAAAACCCTTGCATTTAACTGTCAGGGAATGTACACTATCCAATCACTTTAGAGGCTGGTTCAGTTAGTATACATAATAATTCTTTAAAATATTGCATAATAAGAAAAAGGAACTATTATTGAAATGAACCATTATACAATTTGAAAGACAATGAAACAAAAAAAATACAAAAAACTTAAACTCTGGCAAAGACCTAGGAACCCAATTTTAAAGTGCTCTGAAAATGATGCTTAAATTAATTCCTTTTTCTTTTAATAAAAGTTCATTTCCGGGGAACTGAAAGGGTTGTTATTTTAATAGGACCATGCATTTATGTTTTCCCAAATCAAATAATTATTTTATAAACATCCCCTCATTTATCTAGTTGGATTTTTGTATACTGTACTAGGTTGTCTTAGACACAGCCATCTCTGGCCCTCCACCTGCTTTTACAAATAAAGTTTTATTGGAACACAATCATGCTCATTTATTTATATAGCATCTATGGTCTATGGCCATTTTCTAGCTACTGTTGCGACAGAGACCATATAACCTGCAAGGCTGAAAACATTTACTATCTGGCCCTTTACAGAGAACGTTTGCTGACTCCTGCTTTACATCACAGGAGTGTGCACTCCCACCTGTGGCTCTTTCAATAGTGCCTGGCACTCTCGCTGACAGTTAAGAAGTCAGCCCATTCGGGCACTAATCTAGAAATGCCAGCCTGAAATAAGATAGTTGGGAGAAGTTGCTGAACGATGTCTTGCCTTACTTCCTGAAGTTCGAAAACTGGTATAAGGCTAGGACATCAAGAAAGATAAGCAAATTTCTTGAGAAGTTTGCAAAATAAGGTGACAAATGAAGACCACAATGGGGTCAATGGTTCCCAAAAGATCTGTTGGCTGCCAGACTTGGCCACATGCAAGAATCATCTTGAGGTCCAAATTACGCACATAGTCATTTTTATTCTTTATTTCCTTTTATGAGCAGGCCCAATATTGAGTGTTTGGGATCATGAATCCTCAAGCCCAAATGTTTATTCCTGTAAATTTTTCATGTTCATTCTCCTAGAATGAACCTTAATTAGTCTGAACAACTTAGGGCAGTACTGTCCTCACTGAGGCCCCAGGGTCTTCTGAGTCTATAGGGTTGACTAAGGTCCCTAAAAATTAGGCCAATCAGAGGGAGGCCACATTGTGTGTGTGTGTGTGTGTGTGTGTGTGTGTTACTGGGGATTGAACCTAGGAGTATTCCTAACCCCAGCCCTACTTAAATTTTTTATTTTGAAATAGTTTCACTAAATTGCAGAAGGCCTTGCTAAATTCCCATGAACCTGTAATCTTCCTGTCTCAGTTTCCCAAGTACTGGGATTACAGGCATGTGCCACCATGCCCAGCTCCAGGAGGCCACTTTTGAAATCAACTCTGTGATGTGTTGGTTAACTAGAATGTTCTCCCATGGAAAATATCAGTATGCAACAGATGTGCTTAAAAAACCAACAGTGGTGTCTCTCCCATTTTGATTGGGCATTCTGTAGGAAAGCCCTATCAAAATAAGGTCCTGGGAGGGCTCAGAACTAAAGTTTTCAGGGGATATGTCCATTATGGTCTCCTGCCTGTCTAGAAAGCTCAGAAAATTCTCCCTGTCTAGAAAAGCCCAGAAAAAACAGACTTCAGGGAAGGCAATTAAACGTTCACTTGCCTTCCAAGCATGTGAATGAACATGAGGGTGGATTTGAATGCTTGATGGTGTTGGGCCTCTTGTGTGAGGGCTAGCCACTGGCAATTCTACCCCCAGAGGACATTTGCTAATGTCTGGGACCCTTTCAGTTGTCACAACTTGGGCGGAGGACACTGCTGGCATCTAGAGGCCAGGTATGCTGCTAAACATCGTATAAGATACAGGACAACCCCCCACCCCAACAAAGAATTAGTGAGATTACCAGTCACATATGTTTTCTCTCCTATTCAGAAATCAGGGAGTAATCAGGATACAAGAGGGATTTTAAATAATGGAGGAGAAACCCCAGTGGAACGATGGAGGCGGTTTAGTGGAGGGTGGTGGTAGAAAATTAATGAAGGGAACACTTCCATTAACGTTATATACATATGTGAAGTTACCAATGACAATCTCAATATCATGTATGGGGAAGGGGAGGGAGTGGGGAAGGGAGTCGGGGGAAAGCTCACCAAGTGCTGTGTGCATGTACGTCCCCATCACTCTGAACTACATTATGATGGGAGACTACAGTGCACCACTGAAAGTATGTAAAAACAAAGAAGAAAAAATACATAGATGAAGAATTAGCAAAATATCAATAGGGCTGAGGCTGAGAAACCCTGATACAGTTTGCAAAATTGCTGCTCAACACACTGTCCTAAAATGTGGAGAAATGGTCCGCTTTTAGAAGCAGCTCTGCCTTAGGGTCCAGCTAGAGTGGCTCTAAGTCAGCAGGAGCAAGATTTAAACTCAGTGGAAGTGAGACACCCCTCCCACCAGAAAGAACCAACCATGGCACCCGGCTGGACACCACGTGAAGATTCAAAATCTATTTACACTGTGGCAGAAAGAGAGGAAGAAAATGTGAATAAAGTCACAAAAGGGCTTTCCGGGTGCAATAAATGTGTCTTTTCATCATCTCTCCTGTGTTGCTTCATTAAAAAGGTAAGTTGGTGGGTAGCAATTGAGCTCCGTTTGATTGTCATTATTATTCATAATATCATTTGTCACCCACTTTGTTTTTTGCCAGGGCTCTATGGGCCCCTACTGGTGTGTGTTTGGTATGTGGTTTCCCTCTAATTACCAGCCCTAGTCCGGGTTTGGAGGCCTTTCATGTGGCTTCGCCTTTTTCTTTGCCTTTTGAGTGGAAATTATTTTAATTTTATACAGAAGCGCCGCACGCCTAATGCAGCCAGGCCCGGTGCACGCTGTCAGGAAATCTCACCTCGCTAATGAGTTCTCCTGCCTTCTTCGCCTGCTCCACATTTAATGACCCAGTGGCGACCCAGCCTGTGCCTTTCATCCACTTCACATCTGCCCTGTATTGGTTCTGACAAAGGAGAAAAAAAGAAAGAAAGGGGAAAAAAAAGGGCAGGCCATTGTTGGTGCACAGATATTTAAAGGGCCATTAACGGCTCCCGATGTCCCCTTGGTGCCAGCTGAGTCAATTAGATGCCACTTTTGTCTTATCCATTTCTGCACAGTCACAGGTAGGGCTCCAAAAAGTAAATTAATTTCCCCCTTTAATTGGAGCCCTCCCTGAGGATGGTGGCTTGAGGCCCCGCCCAACAGGACTGGGGTGGAGCAGGAGGGGCCCAGTCACCCTTGACCCTCATTAGGGACTCCCCCCTACCCCGGAAAGAAGCGCATCCACATTGTCTGTGTTCCTGGTTTTCTTGTTTAAAATGACATGAAGGGGAGAAGAAGATGAGAATTCATAGCAAAACCCAGGTGGGAGCCATTGGAGGGGATTTCACAAGACATCCGCGTATGGCTTCCCACGGTGCGATTCCTTCCTTCTGCCGCGGTGGGGGGCGGGAGGGGAACATTTCTCATTTCTTTACTTGCCATTGAACAAGGAGTTTTAATGGAAAGTTATTTAAAGGGACACTTCTCTAAAACTGGCATATCATCTCCTGATCGTGGAGCAGCTAGGGCAGGACGGGGTGCCTGCACACAACTCACACAACAGACAGACACACACAGATACACACACACACACACACAGAGGCATGCACACACGTGTGTGTAACAGCCGGGCTGCTGCTGACCCTCCTTTTCCATCCACCCACATTCTTGTACAAGAGTCAACTGAAAACAGAAAGAAAGCAGCGCCAGGGGGAGGAGGGCTGTGAGGAGGAGGAGGAGGAGGAGGAGGAGGAGAAGAGGGTTGTTGAAGATTAGCAAGCTGCTCATTCCAAAAACAGAGACTGACAGAGTTGGAATGAGCTCTCATTGACATGTCCCATAGCTTACTGTGACTAAGAATGTCCCAAATACACATTCCCCAGCAGTAAGAAGAAACCTGGAAGACATACGTAGATCAGGAGTCCAAGCAGAGAAAGGTAACTCTATGGTTTTCTGTTTGCTAGTACAGAATTTAAAATGGGCATCGTCTGAATAAAAGTTAAACCACTAAGAAGTTAAAGTGCTTCCATTTAGGGATCCAGAAATGGGTATTACATAAGCATAAACTTGCCTTGCAGGGTTTGGGGAAACACTGGCAGAGAACACTAGCACACAAGCATACACAGGTACACACACACACACACACACACACACACACACACACACAGAGCTTACGTCACTCTGTAAGCCGTACGCCTTCTTGGCCCACTCCACCTTCATGTCTGTGGGCAGAGCTGTAAAGTGATGTGGGACCGTCCTGTAGCCTATGTCTGTGGCCAAGTGCTGAGCCTTGCGGGCGTGAGCGAGGTTGATCATGTCCAGGGATACGTGGCACTGGGATTTGGTGTCCTCAAAGCCCTTCTTGTACTCCAGTTCGCTCTGCAGCTTGGACATTTGCAGTGAGTGGCTCATTTGCGAATCCCCCTGCGCACCCTGTGCCCCAATGAGTTTCCCTCTGGACCTCTCATAGTCCTCCTTGTACTTCACCTAGATAGGAGGATAGAGTAGCGATCCGTAAGAATCTCCTGAAGGGATTGTTTAGCTTCAAACTTCAAGCATGAGAGTTAAAACAAAGCCATTTGACAGAATCCTATTAAAATAATTAGTCTGGACACTGATATGTTATTTCCTTTTGTCAAATGATGAGATAAAATATTACTACCCATTATTCCCTTTCACCTTGGCTGCCAGGAAGCTCCAAGTGCAAATGAGTGCTCAGTTATTATAACAGTCTTCTACCAATTTTCTAGCAAAGTTCCATCTCTTCCATAATTATTTGAGAGCACTCTTTCTGGAGTGTGTGTGTGTGTGTGTGTGTTTGTGTGTGTTTGCCCATTACTGGGGATTGAATCCAGGGGCATTCTACCTTCAGGCTACACCCCCAGCCCTATTTTATTGTTTTATTATTTTGAAAAAGGCTCTCACTAAGTTGCTCTGGCTGACCTTGAACCTGTGATCCTCCTATCTCAGCCTCCCAAGTACTGGGATTACAGGCCTGGCTTGAGCTCCTTATCTTGTAGTTGGCTGGTAACATCTTAGAACCATCTGTGGATGCACTTGGAATGGCCCACGTTTACCCTATACCTGGCTCATAGTATATGTTCACTAAATAGTGGCTGATATTGATACTTTGGTAGGCAGAGATGAGAGTAGAGCCCAAGTCTCCTAATGACCATAGTAATGATGTTGAAAATAATGTCACAGAGTGGTCCTGTGTTACAGTTTTCAAAGCATTTCCACATCTATTCTTTCTTCTGTTTCTCCTTGCTCATGGCCTTGAGTTTTATTTTCAGGCAACACACCTCCTTTTACTCCCCATACTCCTTGAGCTCCTTTCTTAAATAGCAATCGTATTTTAGATAGTCTGTGTCTTTTTCATTCCATGACTACTTTTTATTTATAATGTTCTCACTATCCACAATGGTTTTAAGTTGGCTTTCATAGAAAACTACCTTGAAACCCAAGCCACTTAAAAATAAACCCAAGCCAGGGGTGGTGGCGCATGCCTGTCATCTCAGTACATAGACAGCCAAGACAGGAAAACAAACAGACAAAGAGCTTATGTCAGAAGGTAAATTAACCTCATCACCAAGCCACTGGCTCAGTTGATTTTTTTTTAAGACTTTCAATGAAGGAAGCAGAGTTTGATTTACATTCTGGCCTGAACTCCTCATCTCTCATCAGACTCATAACAGATGACATTGGACTACAAAGTATTTAATATACACCAACTCTTTTCATGTCCTCATAACCATTTGCAATTATCAGTTTACCAGCAAGTTAACTCAAATATTGAAAGGTTAAACAGTCTACCCCAAATAACAATGTTAATAGGTGATGGAGCTGGGATTTTTATCCAAGGTTTACCTGACCCCAGAGCCTGTACTCTTTTTGTTTTTTTCCCTGCAGTACCAGGGATTGAACCCAGGGGCATTTTACCTCCGAGCTACACCCCCGGCCCTATTTTTTATCCTTTATTTTGAAACCAGGTCTCACGAAGTTGCAGAGGGCCTCAGTAAGTAGCTAGAGGCTGGCCGCGAACCCGGATCCTCCGGTCTATGCCTCCCAAGTACTGGGATTACAAATGTGCACCACCACGCCCGGGTGCCTGTACTCTTAAACCATTAACAGGGTACAACCTATTTAGAAGTAGTGAGCACGTTATAAATAAAAAGTAGTCACTAGAAAGCCATGGAATATTTCTGGGCATCAGTTTATCTGTAAAGTGAGGACCTTGGATTATTACTCTTACTACTACTAATAATAATAACAGTTACCACTTAGCAAAAACCGACATGTGGCACACACTTTCCTAGGCACTGGCATGAGAGCTCATGCAGGGTGATTGTTATTATCCTCTATGCTATGGTTTGCCTCTGAACTGTCTCCCAGTAAAGCTCATGTGTTAGTAATACAGAAATACTCAGAGGTGCAATAATTGAATCAGGGCTCTAACCTCAGCAGTGGGTAAATCCATTAAAGAATTAATAATTTAAAAACGCCGGGCGTGGTGGCGCACGCTTGTAATCCCAGTACTTGGGAGGCAGAGACTGGAGGATCCGGGTTCGCGGCCAGCCTCAGCTACTTAGTGAGGCCCTCCGCAACTTCGTGAGACCCGGTTTCAAAATAAAGTATAAAAAATAGGGCCGGGGGTGTAACTCGGAGGTAGAACGTCCCCTGGGTTCAATCCCCAGTACCGCAAAAAAAATTTTTTTGAACCGATTGATGGGGTGGTAACTGTAGACTGGTGGGGCATGGCTGGAGGAGGCAGGTCACTGGAGGTGTGGCCTTGACAACTGTATCTGTCCCTTGTTGCTTCTTGCTCTCTCTCTCTCTCTCTCTCTGGCTCCCAGCTGCTGATCAGTTTTCATCTACCACATCCTGCTGCCATAATGTACCTGCCTTGGAGTCAGCTGACCATGGACTAAACCTCTCAAACAGTGAGCCCCAATAAACCTTTCCTCCTCTAAGTTGATCTTGTCAGGTATTTTGGTTGCAGTGATGAAAAAGCTAACTAATACCTCTCCCTTACCCAGAAGAACCCTGAGGTTTAGGGAGATAAAGAACCTGCCCACATGCTTGGAGACTCTCCCAGACATTAAGAAGCAGGAATCCGTGTCTTGGAGGTTGGGGGAGAACTCACCTCACTGGCCAGGTCCCTTCTGGCTTTGGCTTCCAGGAAGGTCAAGGAATCAAGACTCAGCTCAAACGCTTTTGCCTTCTGGTTTTCCCAGCTGCTCTTGTACAGTTTCTAGGATTCAGGAGAGAAGAGAGTATCCTCATGTAAGAGCATTTCTCTAGACTGTAATGACCTTTCTTTAGGCAGGAAACAGCAATTACCTTCTTCTCTAGAGACTCTCATAGCCTGAATACAACAAGGCCTTCTTGTTACTGGCTGAAGCCCTCTTGGCACATAGGGCTTCAATTTAAAGGAGCAGAGATTAAACTCCAGATACCTTGAAAATACTAGGGATCTTCAGGGAAGCCCCCAAGACATGAAAAAGGCAGAACAACACTGCACAACACAGCATCTGTGGAAAACCTGCTCTCTGCATCATCCACAGGTCCCCAGTCGCAGGGCTCCAGCTGCGCCCTTTGCCAAGTCCACCAGGGCCTTTCCTTGCCCTTCTGTTCCATCTCCTGCCCTTACCTCCACATTTTGACTCTGTCTTCTAGAAGGCTCTCCTCTCTTTCTGTGTGTAAATCAATTTAGCATCTATTTCTCCTTCCAATTCTCCTACCTACCTGTTCCCAGATCAGGACCGCTGGGAGTTGGGTGGGGAGAGCTGAGAACAGCCCTTCTTAGAAGATACAGAAGGGGAAGATGGAACTGCGGGTACTTTCACATCTGACAGCTACCACTGTGCACACTCCGAGCACTTTATATATATTCACTCTTGAGAATCCAGTGAGGAAGGGTTAGTTATTAGCTTCACTTTTCACTGTAACATTTCTGCACGTGCATTTTGGACAGATGCGTGGAACTAGAGGTCATCATGTTAAGCAAAACTAGCCAGACATGGAAAGACAAATATCGTATATTCTCTCTCATATGTGAAAACAGGTAAACAACTACAACAAACAAACAAAAAGATGACCAGAAAACAGAAGACAGACTATTTGGAAGGGCAGGGAGGGGAGGACAAGAAAAGGTGGTAGGGAGGGAGGACACCATCAAAGCACAACAGATGCATGTATGGAAATGTCAGCGAAACCCAGTAATTTGTGCAATTCATATGAATAATTATAATAGAGAGAAAAAAAGATTGTGTCCATGGCCATACACCTTTTAAGTGACAGAAGCAGGCACCGAACCCAGGAGTTTGCAGTAAACTTTACGTTCCTCCTCACTCCCCTTTGGCCCCTGGAATAGTCACCCCCTGAGGCCCCATGATGGAAACATGGCTTGAGGTCCTCCCTCATCTGCTCACAGCTAGGAAAGGCTGTTAGACACCCCCTCCAAACACCAAAAAGCAAAACACTGGTAGGAACCACAGGTCTTTTTAGAACAACCAGATGTGTGTAGCCTCAGCTAATACAACCAGTGTGACTGGTAGGCTGTGTGAGCAGAGGCTTAGACACGGTAGCAGGGCCCACGACCGCCCAGGCCCCTCATGGTACCTCACTAAGGTGAGCAGCGTTGGCCCGGGCCTGCAGGAACAGCGGCTCCTCTTTGCTGATGGTGTACTGATGGACAGACTGCTCGTTCTCTGCCTTGTAGGCCACCTGTTGGGAGAGAGTACAGGGTCAGGAGCAGGTTGAAAGTGCAGGGAGGGAAAGGAAGTCTATCTGTGGAACACAGATGGAACTGGAGGGTACTGTGTTAAGTATGCCAGACACAGAGAGACAAGTACCCCATAATCTCACTGGTTTGTAGAAACTAAGAAAGTGTATCACATGGAAACAGAGGGTAGAACAGAGGTCACTGGATGCTTGGAAGGGTGGAGGGTGAGGAGCATAGAGAGACGATGGGATAATGGGTGCCCAAATAAAATAGTTCTAATGCTATATGGCTCAACAGGGCAAAGACAGCCTAAAACAATTAATTATATGTTTCCAAATAACTAGAGAAGAGTTTGAAAGTTTCCAACACATAGAAATGGTACTATTTAAGGAGATGGAAATTCTAATTACCCTGATATGATCCTTCCATGTGGTACACATGTATCAAATTATAATGCTGAATCCCATAAAATAAGTACAAATATTATATGTCAATTACAAAACGAAACAAAATGGGAAACAAACCACCGGCTCCGACACTGGGTAGCAGAACACAGTGAATGGGGTTAAGGTCCGGGGCCGACCTCAAAGCTCTGCAAGGTCTCCGCTTCCACACCTGTCCCCGGAGCTGCCACCCACCTCCCCAAGATGCCCTCGTCTACATTGTCCAGGGCCACAGGACATGCCCCCAAGGGGCTCAGATGAGCTCCGACTCCCCAAGACTGACAGACAAGAGGCGCGCTCTGCTCTCTGTACCTCCAAAATCAGCCTGGATGCACCAGGAGGTGCTGACACCAGGCAGTGAGAGGGACCCAAAGACGGCACCAGGGACTTCTCCGTGGACAACATGGCACCCTTGCTCTTTTCTCACTCCATTTCCCCTGACCCCCGAATTAAGTGTCCAAACAGTGGCTTTCTGCTGCCTATGAGTGATGTGGATAGCATCCTTTCCAGCAGGTCTACCTGGACCTATAGAAGGAAAGCTAGGGAGGGCCAGCTAAATTGTAGGAAGTAGGGGACCCATTTGGTATGCAATGCTAATGGGCAAATAAGGTACAAGGCATCGCATTGTTCTGCCTCCCATATTTGAGCTCAAATGATCGTGACCTGCACACATCCCACAGGCAAACGTTATCCCCACCCAAGATAACTGGCTCCAGAGTTATAGTCTTTGATGAAAGAAGACAAAGAAATGAGAGAGAATGACTTAAGGAATACTGAAAGCAAAAAAGGGATAAGGTCAGTCCCGCATCTCTTTCTAATCATTGGAGAAGTGGTTGGGGCAGAGGTAAAGGAGACAGACCTGGTGTCCATTCCCCCGAATTGGCCTGGAAGCCTGGGGGAAAGCTGGGTCCAGCCTATTGATGGGGAAGGTTCTCTGGTCCCTGGTTGTGCCTGGGCAGCACCTGCTGCTGTCCCCAGAGGTTCCCAGGCCCATGACACTGCAGCCTGGTGGAGAAAGGGCAGCCCAGGACTCACCCCACTCTGCAGCCCCTGGCTCCTCTTGGCATGTTCCATCTGGGAGCTGTCGGCCACACTGGTGAACTTCAGTTCGTCAACCCTCTGGCGGTAGTTTTTCTGTTTCCAAAAGAAAGGGACCCCACAGTATTAGTAATGCACTGCCCCCTACCATCATATACTGTGCACATACACAGGCTAACATTCTGTGGCCCTAGCATTTCCTTGATGGGAATGTTCTAGTTGGTGCTGCAGCTTAAACAGAACCACCCCGCCCCATGTCAGCCTGCTCTATGGGTTTGTTTCATTGCTATTACAGAATGGGAACTTTAGTATTTCCCCTCAGCAGACCCTGTATTTCACTGTGTACAGTGGGATGTTTCCACTGTGCATGTGTGGGCATTCTACCTCCAAGCTACACCCCCAGCCCGATATTATTTTTACTTAGAAATAGGGTCTCGCTAAATTGCTGACAGCCTCACTAAGTTGTTGAGGCTGGCTTTGAACCTGCGATCCTCCTGTCTCAGTTTCCCAAGTACTGGGATTACCAGCATGCATCACCACGCCCAGCCATGTTTCCACTTTGTAAATCTACATCTGACATTGGAGGATGAAGTGGAGGAAACTTTACAACCATGAAGATCGAGGTTCAAATCTCGCCTCCACCTCTTTCCAGCGTCATGACATTGGACACATCACTTAATGGACCCGAGTCTCCCTTGTTTCAGCAGTCCAACGGGGACAACAACAGAAGCTCCTCTGCTCTGGGGTGAAGTAGAGGGTTCAGTGCCATGCTTTCCATGCAAGCCAAGTCCTTGGCACATGTGCTTAGTACCCATCCATAGCCACTGCCCATGGTGCTACCCCGATTATCTGGGAAGTGTTGGTTCTAAGGAAGGAGGGCACCAGGAGCCACAAGCAGAAGGCCAGAGTCTCACTTTCCAGATCACCGAGGTCTTATTCTCTCATGTTCCCATCGCATGGCCACACATTAGTTGGCAAATTTTCAAAAGTGCTAATTCTGTCCCCTCATGGGGACTTCTTGTCTTTCCTGCAGATTAGTTCCTCTGGCCTTTGGAGTTGCCAAAGTGGACAGCAAAGGTGGCCTCTGAGGACAGCTTGTTGAAGCAATAGCTGCATGTGACAGGGAGATCACAGATGAGCTCACAGCCTGGTGCCACCCAAACTCCCAGTGCCGTCAGCTAGAGTGTTACAGTACCAACTGGACCCAGAACAGTGATCAGAACACTGGGAACTCCAAGTTTCCTCCCTTTAGGGAAAAAAAATACTTCTAGAGAAAATCTTCTAAAGAGTCTTCTAATTTCCCCCCCTAGTTTCATTGTATTGAGTAGGAAAACTCCTTTACTGCATAACTAAAGGAAGTCACATGACCCTTTCATGGCTGGAAATCCTCACACTCTGCATTGGCCAAGTCGGACGGACTTAGTGAGGAGCCAGGAATCCATTCTGGTATATAAAAATGTGGACGAGATAAAAATCCTCCTGGCCCTCCAAGATCTTAAAAATTAGTACCCAACTCAGGAAGTTAGATAGAAACCGACATTCCCAAGGCTGGATGACCAGTTGCCTGAGATCCCCAAGACTGTGCCCATATCCAGGGCAGATGGGGCTTTTGTTGTTCCATCTGGACTTCAGTTCAACTCAAAGAACCCAGGTAATGGGAACCCTAGAGGATTGTCCTTTCTTACTGATATATACTCACTCTGTGTCTTTGTCTGAGAGAAGGGTGAGTACAGTGGGAAGATTAGAATAAATTGTGCATGGTCGCACATGTCTATACTCCCAGTACTTGGGAGGCTGAGACAAGGAGGATCACAGGTTCAAGGACAGCCTCACCAACCTAGTTAGACTCTCAGCAACCTAGCAAGATCCTGTTTCAAAACAAAACAAAACAGGGCCCAGGGTATAGCTCAAAGGTAGAATGCCTCTGGGTTCAATTCCCAGTACCACAAAATAAATAAATGAATACATAAATAAATAACAAAAATTCTTTGGGGATGCAATATTGCCTCATGGTCAAGAGCTAGGACTTTGGGTCATACAAACTAGGTGCAGAGCCCAGGTCTGCTACTCACTTGAAGTGTGATTTAAGTCTCACTTTTCTCATATGTAAAATGGGAATGTTAATAGGATAATCATAATATCTACTCACATAGAACAGTTGTGAACTTTAAATAGCAGAGTGTATTAACACACTCAAAGTGGTCAATCAACTAGACTGGTGATTAAATAATTGTCATCAGTCCCTAAATGGTGGCTATTTTATCACTATTATTGTCATTGACAAGAGATATGCTGACTCAGCATTCCAGGCACTGAGACAAAAATCCTCTCTGAAGATCCCAAACAAAGTTCCTGAAATAGTCACACTTCCAAATGAAATGTCCTTCAAAAGTCCTCCGCTGCCTGCTGCCAAAGCCAGCTTTCTGCAGTATGAAGAGATGCACAGGTTTAGAGCCGCGGGGCCTTTGGAGAGCATCCTGTTCAACTTTCTCATGTTTACAGGAGGGAAAGAGGGACAGGAAGTTTAACCGACTTGCCCAAAGTTTGCCGTGCATGAAGAGAACACTCACCTCCAATTATCAGACTGATTCAGAAGGACTCACATCCTCCTCACCCAAGAGAGAATCCCTGAGCCCTAATGCTTGGGACCAGAAGTCTTGGATTTCAGATATTTGGGGATTTTGAAATGTTTGCATAGACATGAGATATCTTGGGGATGGGACCCAAATTGAAACAAAAAAAATTCATTTATGTTTCATATCCACCTCATATATGCCTTATACATACAGCTTCCAGATTAGCTTATACAGTGCTTTAAATCTGTGCATTAAACAAAATTTCATGCTGCGGAATTTTCTACTTGTGGCATCAATGAATGCTCAGTCTGTACAATCTTTCTATACTGAATTATCCCTTGGCTGTAAATGCTTCTTAAAGTATATTGATAGTACACAGCATTATTTAAACTGTTTCCTTCATCAAGACTCCTTCCTCCTCCCCTCCCTCCCCTAGATCCCCTTCATTGCTCGACTGGAGTTCCTCCTTTTCTATCTGAAGTCCCTTTTGTCCCCCAATTTCTCTCTAGCTTCCACATATGAGAGAAAACATACAACCCTTTACTTTCTGAGACTGGCTAATTTTACTTAGCATGATATTCTCCGGTGCCATCCATTTTCCTGCAAATGACATAACTTTGTTCTTCTTTATAGCTGAGTAAAATTCCACTGTGTGTATACACCACAGTTTCATAATCCATTCATCTGCTGATGGATACCTAGGCTGGTTCCATAATTCGGCAACTGTGAATTGTGCTGCTATTAACATGGATATGCATGTAACACTATAATATTCTGACTTCATTTCCTTTGGAAAAACACCCAGGAGTGGTATGGCCAATCTCACTGGCATGTACTAGGGAAGGGGAGGGGTGGGAGTGGGGTGGGATCTGCAGGCAAACACCCCAAGTTCTGTGTGCATGTGTGTTCCTATTACTCGGAACCTCATTATGATACACAATGACAATGCACAAATAAAAATCTATTTAAAAAGTATATTGATAGGCTTCTTAAAAATCGCTCTCCAGGAAGTTCAAGGGTGAGGAGAGTCAATTTAGGGTGTACTGCAGCTGCAAAATAAAGAAGTTCTCCCTTTGAATCACATCCAAAATAAAAACCCCCGGGCAGGCAGGGGCAAATCAGAGGAAAAGGTCACTCTCCGGTGACTCAAGGGCTGTCAACCCCTAGAGGCCAGTGGCCTCAGCTCCGGTTACCTCGCTGACCAGCTGTCCAGCCTTCTTGGCCTGTTCCAAATTGAGACTCCCCTCCGTCAGCCACCCGACTCCCTTCATCCATGCCAAGTCAGCTTTGTACTGCAGCTGTAAGAGAAACAGTATCAAGCTCTCATTAGACACAGGCAGGACAGAGTCAACTAGAGAGTTAGGAGAATCTTGATCCTGCATTATTTTTCTTCCCAGAAAACCAGCTCCCTCCTCTACAGCCAGGCAGAGCTCTAGTTGGAAGGTAAAGTCACGGGGTCCACCTTGTTCTGAGAACAGCATATTCTACCTGAGTGCTGGAACACCCCAACTTTACCCAAAATACTATTTCTCATATTTTTTGACCAAGGACTTTCTTTGCCAACTTGCTAAGTTTCCAAGATTTGCTTCCCCTTCGCTTGTGCCCATTACCAACACATCTTAACTTTTATGATAGCTCTGGGCCCCACACATTCATCCTCGAGTTTCCATTGCTTTGACTCCATCTCTGCCTGCTTGCTTGTCTTCCCTGGGCCCAGCACTTCCTCCCAGCCCTGAGTTATGCAATAGACTCACACACAGGTTCAAAACCACGTGATGTGTGCATCTGATTGGGAGGTGCGGGGAGTGCGGGGAGTGCGGGGAGTGCGGGGAGTGCGGGCAGTGAGTGCAGGCTCACCTCACTCTGCAGCCCAGAGGCTTTCTTGGCCCACTGGGTCTTCATGTCTTCGGGCAGCACAGTGTATTCATGCAGCTTCTTCCTGTAGTCCAGGTCACTGGCGAGGGCCTGAGCCTTCTTAGCATGCCTAATGTTTACCATATCCATGGGCAGGTGGAAGTGGGTCTTGCTCTCTTCAAAGCCTTTCTTGTATTCAACCTAGAATATACCAAAACAAAGCCCTTTAGTTAAAGCCTGCTCTGGCAGAAGTGATGTGTCTGGGGAGGAATGGGAACTCTGGACCACGCCATGGTCTGACCCAGCTCTGGTCTCTGAAAGGCAGCGTCGCTGGGCTGCTGTGGCTCCACACTGCCACGTCTCCAGGAAGAATGTCTGTCAACCCTTTTTACCTGGCTGCTCCAGGAGGAGGACACTCTGTCTGTGGATTCTGCAGAGGCTTTACGAGGCAGAATAAGAAAGTTTGGGCTGCAGAGCCAGACAAGCCTCAGTTTAAACATGATTTGTCCTTCACCAGCTGGGAAACCTCTGGAAACTTACATCACCTCCCGGAGGGCTCATTTTCCTGGGGACTGTTTGATAAGTAAAAATGAAATAGTAGAGCTGGGCGTGGTGGCGCACGTTTGTAATCCCAGTACTTGGGAGGCTGAGACTGGAGGATCCCGGTTCGCGGCCAGCCTCAATTATTTAGTGAGGCCCTCCACAACTTAGTGAGACTCTGTTTCAAAATAAAGAATAAAAAATAGGGCGAGGGGTGTAGCTTGGAGGTAGAATGCCCCTGGGTTCAATCCCCAGTACCGCAAAAAGAAATAGTAGCAGAAATGTGCTTATTTGGGCTGGGAGTATAGTCCAGTGGTAGAGTGCTTGCCTAGCATGCACAAAGCCCAGGGTTCAGACCTTAGTCCTGCAAAAAAAAAAAAAAAGAAAAGAAAATGTGTGTAGTATAGGGACTGTCACATAGCACGCACTTGATAAATGTTAGTGGTGAGAATGACGGTGATGGCGGTGGTGATGTGATGATGATGGTGGTGGTGATAGTGATGGTTGTGATGATGATGATGGTGGTGGTGATGATGGTAGTTATGGTGGTGATGGAGGTGACAATGATATGTGATGGTGATGGGGAAGGGCAGCCAGCTACAGTAGAAGGAGTGTGGAGTCAGCTAATAAGAGCTCTAGGGGCTAATTCTCCATCCCTCTACCACTATCACTGGTTACCTATGACTTTGGACAAGACACAATCTTTTGAGCCCCCAGTCAGTGCAATTGCAAATAAAAAAAAATACCAATTTGTTCACTATCTAAACTGAAGCCAAATTCTGAATGCCTCTGTATGCTTCATGTCTAGGCATTTTGTAGGGCTTATTCTGTAGACACTGAAAAAGGCAACCCAGATGCCCATTCCCACATGCCACTTGAGCCATGGCCTCTCAGTGACTTGTCTGGTAATTACATCCAACTGTACCATCAGAGCTGCATAAGCTGCTTCGCAGATCAGAGCAGGTCACAAAGCAGGAACTCAGCACTCATGGGCCCATTCTGCCTGCTCAGCACTGGCAGGGAAGATTTGATTAGAAGCCAGGCATGTCCCTTCTAGCAGCACTCTCCTTCTCCAAAGGATTTTTTTTTTTTTGGGGGTAAGTGACACATACCAAGGGTAATCTCCAGTGATTAGAGTTGTTTGCAAGCAGCATCATTCTGATTGGTTGGAGCCTGGGATGGTCCTCGTGTTTACTAAATACTATGAATACTATGTGTGTTTGTGGCCACAGGATTCTTCCAGAACTTCACCACAATAAACAGGATGCTCATAGCCTAACTCTTTGCTGTGATTTAAGTATGGTTTGCTACCACCAAACTCAGGTTAAATTTAATTCCTCAATGTGGCAGTGTTGGGAGATGGGGACTGGTGAGAGGTGTTTGGAGACAAAGCCCTCAGGAATAAGTGTGTGTGTGTGTGTGTGTGTGTGTGTGTGTGTGTGTGTTATGGGGATTGAACCCAGGGGCATTCTACCACTAAGCTATACCCCCAGCCCTTTTTATTTTTTACTTTTGAAACAAGGTCTTGCTAAGTTGCCCTGGATGGCCTCTAATTTGCTATCCTCCTATTTCAGCCTCCCAAGTACTAGGATTACAGGTGTGTGCCACCAGCCCTGGTGTGAATAGATTAATGCTAGAAACTCACTGGAGAGTGAGTTTGCTCTTGTGAATCTAGATTAGATATCATAAAAACAGGCTGCTATAAAACAAGGCCACCTCCTGTGTTCTCTCTCTTGCCCTTCCACTTTTTCCACCATGCTATGATGCAACATGAGGCCCTCACCAGATGCAACTGCCCAGTCTTGGATTTCCCAGCCTCCAGTACTGCGTGCCAAAATAAACCTCTTTCTTCATAAATTACCAGTTTCGCATAGTCTATTATAGCAAAAGAAAATGGACGAAGACACTCTCCCAGCAGAACTGAGTTCATTATGAGTTGTTCATTCTTGCGGTGCCTCATACAGTATTTTGCTCATAGTAATTGCCGGGTAAACATCTGTGGATTAAATACCTGTGGCCAAACACCTTTGTACCTTGATTTATAGATGCTGTCACCCTCAGGGCCACACTCCTCACCTACTTTAAAAGAATAGTATTATTTGGCAAAATAAAGCAAGCAAACAAACTTCTTATACAGGCCAGGAAAGAAAAGAGTTGCAGGTGGAAGCCAATCATAAGGTAACAGTCGCAGGCAAAGTCGGCCCGGGGAAAACTTTTAAAGTGACATCACTGTCAGTTGGGGACTGGCAGGTAGGAAAAGAGTGTACCTCGCTGCTCATCTTGGCCACCTGCAGGGAGTGCAGAAGCTTCGAGTCGGTCGTTCCCATGGCTCTGCCTTTGGTTTTTTCATATTCTTCTTTGTATTTAATCTTGAGAGAGAAAAGAAAGTCTACTGTGAGTCAGAGAGTAACTTTGCCATCTAAGGGGCTCTGGTTTAACAAGTGCAAAGAGAACAATCCTGAAAAAAAAAAAAACCACCTCCAGTCTTTCGCGAATCGGGAGGAAGATTAAAGTACTGCGATGTTTACAATGTTAACAGTCATTATTTTTTCCAGCAGGGCCACTGACACTTTATTGGAACCATTCCTTATGCATTTCTGAACTAATGAGAGAAAACCTACATTGCTAGCAAGCTTCCCCGAGGCTTTGGCGGCCAGCAGAGACATGGCATCCAGCTTCATCTCAAATCCTTTCCCCTTTGTCTTCTCCCAGCCTTCTTTGTACTTCACCTGACAAACACAAGCACAGGTGAACAGGAATGACTACCCATATTCCTTCCAAAAGTTTAAATTTCTCTTTAAAAAAAAAAAAGAAAGTTTGTTTCTTCAACTATTTATAGGACAGAGTCTTGGCTGTTATTATCAAAATGACAATGGTAATTATTTAATACAGTTCATTGATTCCTTAGCCATAGAGCTAGCTGAACAGAGGTGGTACTGGATCCAGACAAAGAGAAGACCCACATGTGCCTCCTAGCTCTGTTATTTCCTGATCATGTGACTTTGGGTAATTACATTTAGGGGCGTTAGTTTGCCATTTACAAAAGGAAGACCATAGCCGGGTGTGGTGGCGCACGCTTGTTATCCCAGTACTTGGGAGGCGGAGACTGGAGGATCTGGGTTCGCGGCCAGCCTCAGCTACTTAGTGAGGCCCTCTGCAACTTCGTGAGACCCGGTTTCAAAATAAAGAATAAAAAAAAATAGGGCCGGGGGTGTAGCTCGGAGGTAGAATGCCCCTGGGTTCAATCCCTGGTACCGCAAAAAAAAAAAAAAGGAAGGCCATATTATCTTTCTCGGGGTTGCTGTGAATATAAATTAGATATGGTATATGAAAACAAATCCTAAGCTAGTAACGTGTAATATAGATGTAAGGTATTAATATCGCCATGGTAATAATAACTACCATTCACCGGTACTTTCCTAAGTTCTTTTTTTACTCATTAACTGCAAACCTTCCCATTAGGTTTGCGGGGCTGAGAACTTAAAGGGTTCACCAAGGGTTGCACAGGTGAAAGGTGGCTATGCCAACATCTGAATCCTGGTCTTTCTGACACCAAAGCCCATGCTGCCAACTGTACTATGACTTGGAACGGGAATGTTTCCCCAAAAGCTCCTGTGTTCAAAGTCTGGTCCCTAATGCAGCCAGCCTCCGAGGGGGTGTGTGGCTGGAGGAGGTGGGTCACTGGGGGCGTGGCCTTGAGGACTCTATAGGTCCCTAGCATCTTCCTGTCTCTCTGCTTCCTGACTGCCACAGAGAGAGCAGCTGTCCTCTGCCACGCCCTGCACCACGATGCATCTATCTGCCTTGGAGCTGGCTGACCATGGACTGAGCCTCTGAAACCATGAGCCAAATAAGCCTTTCCTCCTCTAAATTGTTCTTGTCAGGTATTTTGGTTCATAGCAACTCAAAGCTGATTAACACAAAATGTGTTCCTAAAACACCTCCTGGGGGTTATGATAACTCCATATCATATCATATCATATATCATATCATATCATATCATCATATCATGCCATATCAATCACCTAGCCCAGTACAGAACAGGCTTTCAATAAAAAACATTAGTTCCTGTTTTTAATTCTCCCACCCCACAAATCCAATCTGGAACGAGAAGCCTGGTGAGAGCCCACTAGGGACTCCAGAAGACTGTGATGACGACAGTTGTTCTTCTTAAAACTTAATTTTTCTCCACACAGCAAGTCACCACTTCAAAGTCACCAGGATGATGACAATGATGGTGATGATGGGTATGTGTGTGTTCACACACCATACACGTACTTGTAGAATGAGATTTAAACTGCTATGACCAATTTGGCCCTAGTGAACAGATGCTATGAGATGGCAAAATTCAAATTTATAACATGACGATGCCCTTGATGAACCTCTCGCAGAACAGAGCGCCCCCTACTGGTTGGACCATTCCAGTATCTTCATTTTCACTCTACACAAAAACTGCTGCCATGTTCTCCCCACCCTGCTTGCTCACCTCACTAAAGAGCTCAGCATTGGATTTGGCCTTCACCAGCTGAGGCACGTCCTGCGGCAATGTGTAATTCAACTTGTTCTTCTCATAGTCAGCACGGTAATTCACCTGTCAGATTTAAAATACATCCACAGGGATTTTATACAGGCAGAAGGAGAATTTGGGGGAAAATACTCTCTCTCTCACTTTCCCCGGAGACCCATTGCTAAGAAGGAGTTTCTGGAAAAGGGATTTTACAAGGAAGCTTGTAATTTGGGGAATGTTCTTAATTAACAGATTGAAGGTGCCAAGTAAAAAAAAATGTCAGAGGACTCAGAGGCACATTCAAATTTGTGAGTTTGCCAAAGAACTCCTCATGACTACTTCGTCAACTCCCCTTAGCAGCATTTGAAGATATGGAACTTTTTTTAAAAAAAGAACTTGCTGCTGTGCTGAACATTTTGCTACAAGCAGGATAGATACTCAATGAGAAATTATCAAGTACGCATCTTAAATCACAGGCACACAATGGAGCTAACCAGACCTGTGATCCTTGGTGGAAGATATACCATCATCTGAGAAGTAGTCTTGCCCCCAAATTAATCCTGTGCCTTGGACATTGGTGATAGTAAGAATTACTGTTAGGGTGTTTTGGGGTATGATGTATTAAAATTGGGTAAACATATTTAACTTTTTTTTTACCTTTTAGAGATTCATACTGAAATATTTATAGCTTAAGTTATGTAATACCTGGAAGTTTCTTTTTTTTTTTTTTGCAGTACTGGGGATTGAACCCAGGGACATTCTACCTCCAAACTACACCCCCCGCCCTATTTTTTATTCTTTGTTTTGAAACAGGGTCTCACTAAGTTGTGGAGGGCCTCACTAAGTAGCTGAGGGTGGCCATGAACTTGCAGTCCTACTGTCTCAGCCTCCCAAGTACTGGGATTACAAGTGTGCGCCACCACACCTGGCTGGAAGTTTCTTCAAATTAAAAGGAGATGGGGACTTGGTTGGATATATAGATGAAGCAAGATGGCCATGCATTGATACTTATTGAAGACAGGTGATAGATACATGGGGATTCATTATGTTATTCTCTCTACTTTTGAATATATTTGAAATTTTTCATAATAAAATGCTTTAAAGGGGGGAATATTTCATGGCTTTAATAATATATGTCACCATCAATAAAAGTCAAATCTTTGGGGGTTGGATGTCAAGAGGCCTCTTGGCAATCACGAGACCCTCACATGTGGCTGGAAGGGGCAGGTCACTTACGTGGCTCAGTTGCTGGGCATTGATTTTGGCTTGGACGATCTGTGGAGTATTGGTCACAGAGCTGTACTTCAACTTGTCGATGCTCTGCCTGTAGTTGACCTGGGTCAAAACAGCACAGGAAGATGTCACTTAATCTTTCCTCTAAGATTTTCTTGGCTCCCTCCCCCAACCCAACCAAGTGGTGATTCTCAAGTTACTAGAAAAAGAACCAAAGATTCCAAATGGACTCCCACAGACACTCGGAGCTAACAGATAGGAAAACAGTGCACTGAGGGAGCAAGTGACTTGAGCAAGCAACTAACTCATAAAGATTAACCAACTGGCCAGTGAACATAGCAAAAGGTGCTCATCCACAGTATTCATCAGAGAATTGCATATTAAAGCTATAACAAGATACCCTCGCTCACTCACCTGAAGAAAGAAAATTAAAATTGCTGATAATATCAAGTGTCGGCAAGGACATGGAGCTATGGGAATTCCCATAATGCTGCTGATGGAAATGCAGATTAGTACTCTACTCCTGCTTTAGAAAACAGGATGGTATTTTGGCACAAACTTATACCCCATGTCCCAATAATTTGATTCCTAGACTCATTCTCAGTGAAAATGTACCCAAGGCCACTTCATAAAAATTCAAGGTATGTAACTATACTTAGTATACTTTTCTATATATGGCATATATATACATATATATATATATATATATGTATATATATCACAAAAAAAGATTTAAAAAAAAAAGAAAAAGATAAGTGAAAGAGGGACAAAAAGTCCAACTAAGGCTATACACATGTCTTTGAGTGGGAAGCAAAGGAGCATCAACGGCCCCTTGTAGGGACAGTCCTAAGGTGTCTGCACCCTGTCCACCAGCCCCTGCCTGGTCCTCACTTCCACCTCATCAGAGTCCGGGTCGGGGGTTACCTTTCGCCTGCTTGGCACTTTCACAGAAGCTGTGAGTTCAGAAGCAGAGGAGGCAGGACCTCCAGCACAGCTTGATGCCCTGATCACCTGGTTTCCTGCTACAAGATATTTGGGGGCTAGTGAATTTTGTCTTTTGAAAATGCAAATTGCTTTTCAGGGAGTGAAAGGTTATTAGCCCTTCGCACCTGAGAATAGACTCATCGAATCATCGTATTTTCCTCCAAACACTCCTGACCAAGATCCACTGCAGAGGGAATGGGAACTTGAGTAGGGAAGTAAAGGCCCAGGTGTGCTGCTTAAAGGCAGGTAACAGGGGAAGGGACAGAGATGAGCTGAGCAGGAGCCCCCACCACCTATTCAGGAGGAAGGACAGCTAGGGTGAAGGAAAAGAGGGTGAGGCTGTGGATGGCCAAGGACCTTTTTAATAATTTCATACCAAGGTGAGTGCAGAATCCAAGTAAAAGAACAAGAAATAAACTCATCCCTAATCCTGCCCTTCTCCCCTTATGCCTGTCTGGTCCCTTCCACTCATCCACTTGTTCACCCATGCATTCCTTCAACAAACAGTCATGGGTGCCTGGGCAGAGCAAGCAAACTCAGACACAGCCCTGCCCGTGTAGATATCTCAGAGTCCTTGCTCCTAGGACCCAAATCCAACGCAGTCCCTCAAGTCACCTGAGCCTCTCTGGCCACAGGCTGCAGGTCAGGCCCGTTAGCCAGCTGGGCTCCGGCTTGGCTCATGGAGACCAGATCACCATCAAATGCCTCCCACACAGATTTCACATCCCTGTTTTATTGCCCAAGGCCCCAGATTCCACCTAGTATCCCATAATATGTGGCAGCTTCTTTAGGCCTGAGTCCTGCCTAAGAGCCCCGCACCCCTGGCTCTAACATCACTATCCACTGCCATCTCTGCCCAGACCTCCATGCATGGCCTCCGGCCTCCAGCCTCCTCCTTGGTGGCTGGGTCTGCCCTTCACAGCCACCACTGCGCTTTCCTACCATTTCCTGTCTATATTAGAGCCTCATGTCTTTTACCCTTCTAGCTGCCTGCTGCTACCTTCTACTGCTGCCACCCAGAGATGACAGCCTGCTTCGGGAATCTGCAGCCAAAAGATCACAAGAGGGACCCAACCACTAGCTGAGTGCAAGGCTCAGTGCTACGCCTATTGTTGGGGAAGGAGTAAGGAGTGGTGGGGACTGTGGCTGAGGGCAGTAGCTGCTGCCCAGCCCTAGAGCATGGTTATCATGCATCAGCATAGAACACAGAATGGCCATATTTTCTAGTTATTCCAAAGAAACCATAAATCCATGTTATTATGTAAAATCTTGTTAATTTTTGCCGGACGTGGTGGCACACACTTGTCATCCCAGTGCTTGGGAGGCTGAGACCGGAGGATCCGGGTTCACAGCCAGCCTCAGGTACTTAGTGAGGCCCTCCGCAACTTAGTGAGACTGTTTCAAAATAAAGAATAAAAAAAATAGGGCTGGGGGTGTAGCCTGGAGGGAGAATGCCCCTGGGTTCAATCCCTGGTACTGCCAAAAAAAGAAAAACTTGTTAATTTTTAAATGCTGGAAAATAATTCAATATTTTTAAAATTCAGTGACACAAAGGAAATAGATCCAAGGGCCACTTTGGGCCCACTGGCTGCCAGCTTGTGTACTGCATGTCTTTGCTGGGGTTTGTAGTCACGTCATTCTGGTCCCAACACCAACTGATAATGGTTATGACCAATACATGGCGCTCACCCTGTGCCTGGCAGTATTCCCAGAACTTCACACAGAACTCGATTCTCTCGACCACCCTAGGGATGGGCACTATTATTATTATTATTATTCCCACCTTACAATGTGGAAACAGAGGCACCCAGACCCACAGTGACTTGTTCAAGGTCATGCAGCTAGTAAGTGGATGGGATTCTACGAGTTGGCTTCTCAACGTGGCTCTTAGTTTATGTACTGAAACACGGTTTGCCAAAGTTAGTGTGCTTGGAACCATTACTTGGCATTTCACAGATGGACAAGGGGTTTCTTCATAGCCAGAGCTCATATTGTTTCAACGGGGGAATGTATTCAAGGCACAAATGACTTACAAGTTAACCTCTAGAATAGGTCCTAGGAAAAACAACTTCCTAACACTGGGCCTCAGAGCATTTTGTTGGATTTGGAGTAAAAGGCAGCGTTACTTTATGCTTTTTAGGTTAATGATTCAAGGAGAAAAGTTTGTGTATGTTCTGAGTATACAGGGAAAACTAGGAAATATAAAGTCATTTCAATGTCAACGACTAATGATATTAGAGTACTGTGACTTCCTAATGCATTAATTCAGAGGCAAAGTTATCAACTCATAATAGAGTCGATTAGAATTCAGAATTATGCATGATAAAATGTCACGAAAACTATATTTTTAAATGGCATATTCCTTCCTGATAACTCTGCATTAAGAATGTCACAGAGCACAATTACTTTTCTCTGCAGGACATAATTAACAGTTTCCATGATTAATCACATCTTTGCAATATCACAAATGCTTGGCCATTGCTTCAGTCTATATTCTGAAGGGTTTCTTTGCTAAATATAGAGTCTCATTTTAATTCTATTAGTGTTTATAAAATCCATCTAAAGGGAATGCTCTCTAGTTAAGGACCCACGCTTTATTTAATTTCACAGCTATTTCACCACTTTAAGGCTACCAGACATAAAGACCACAAATGCTCATGTAAATGGGTTCCCCAAACTTCCTGAATACTAAAGTTCCTAGATTAAGGATGATAAACTCAAATTCACAGCAAAGCTAGAAAGAAGTCAAGGAGGAGAGGTCTCACTCAGGGAGCAGCACCACTCAGTCCCATGCAAATGCTATCACACAGGAACTGGGATTGCTTTTCCCAGTGTTCAGATTTTTTTTCAAGAAAAAGTGAAAATAGTAATTCTTTTGTAAAATCATAATTTCCACATGTTGGTGCAATTTTTTTATACTGGGGATTGAACCCAGGGGCGTTCTACCTCCAAGATACACCCCCAGTCCTCTTAATCTTCTATTTTTACTAAGTTGCTGAGGATCTCATTAAGTTGCTGAGGCTCTCACTAAGTTGATGAGGCTGGCTTCAAACCTCTTATCTTCCTGTCTCAGCCTCCCAAGTACTAGGATTACAGGCCTGGCTAGGTGCAATATTTTTTTTAACACATGTGGCCAAACAAAACACTTATACAGCTTGGATATGGATCATGCCGTTGGTTTAGAACCTATCTCTAAACTATTTCTAATTCAGTATAGTTTAATTATTTCATCATACTTCCCCAGGTGGGCTAGCTATATTCAGGTATACAGTTTGTTCCAGAATCTTACATAGACAAATGTGGTAGTAGATTATGTTATAATGGGAGTACAAAGTTGTAGGAATCTATCCAGTTAATGTCAGTGCTATTTATTAAGCATAACTTCTAGAATTCTGCTGCAGAAGCACACAATCAAGTTTTACTGATTTGTTCTTAATTGGCAAGTGTCCCAGATAAGGTATGCAGCCCCAAAAGATAGAAAGTACCTCTGGCAATGGCTGTTTAACTTTGGGTTTCATTAAGGATAAATGAGTAAATCACCCCAACAAAACTTCCTCAGAGAAAGGGAAGCAAAATTCAGGTCCTTTATAGTCCCCTATTTCCCATCCCCTGCTATATTACACGTTTGAAAAGCCCCTTTCATCCAACAGACTATCATTGCCACTGATTGTCCTTCCTGGACGCTGTGTTAGATCTAGTGGAATCGTACCGTGAGCAAAAGGGAGAGAGAGAGAGAGGTGACACCTTATCTAACAATAGAAAAACTTAAGTTGAATTGTGCTGATTCCAAAGGAATTGATAGAAAGTGGCACTGGACATTCAATAAAAGTATGTAGAATTATTTAGTAAATTATTGATTGGAGATCACCTTCGCTGACTAAAAACTATGACACCAACTCACTTCTAAACCACCTTAAGTACTTTTGAAGATGGTAAATGACTTTTATCTTGTTCTTTGTACTTTTCTGTATTTTCCAAACTTTCTATAATAAACATGTAGTAAAATTCTTTGGATCAGAAAATAATAAATTTAATGAATCGTACTATTTTATTTGGGATCAGCCCAACTATAAACAGGTTCACAGCTGTAATAATAATAATAATAATAATAATAATAAATATATGTATATATACACATATATATATATAATTTCCGATGTGCTCCTGAGAAAAGAAAGTTGTCAACACTTACACTTACACTCAACTTATATCCATCTATCCATTTTATTTTACTTCCTTCAGTCCTTAGCATACTGCACCCTTAAGCTTAAAAAAAAAAGGTCATCATTGCTAAAGGGCAATGATTATAAATGTCCCCAGCAGACATAGCCCTCCAAATTCTAAGGGGAGAAACTCAACTCTGGGTTATTTTCAAGACAAAACCGGAATCGTCTCCACTTTATACTGGAAACCTGAGTTTCCAAGTGTGCATGAACAGACTTCCTAGGGGAAAGTGTCCCCCTTTTTCAGTCCCTTCCACCTCTTTCTAGCTGTTACATCTTTTTTGTTTCCATCTTGCTGCCTAAGAATTGTTCCTCAGGGAGGAAGTGACACTTAACAAAGCCAACAGGCTACTGGGAGAGGACTTACATCTTTCAGTGGAACCAGTTTCATTGTCGTTTGGTAGGAAGGGGTAAGGGTGGCTGGGTAGTTGTAGTCCACAATATCATGTTTATAATCAGCCTTGTAGGCGATCTGCAAACCAAAAAAAAGAAAAAAGAATGGGAAAGGAGAAATCAGTCCCTGTTTTCTTTCGACCTAGTTTGAATGTCATAAAAAACATTTTCAAAATAGCCAGAGACAAAAGTAATTCCATTTCATCACCTCCAAGGAAAATTAAGTTATGTTCACACTTTTGCCTTTAATTAATTTGAATTCTTAATTAATCCAAAATTAATTAGCTTCCATCTGTAATAGCTTCATTTTTTTTCTTTCTTATGGGAGTACTTGCATATGGAAAACCATGAAGGCATGTCTTGGTTCACCCCAAGAAAATTAATGAAAAGTACTTAAAAGTACTTAATTCTTTTTCTAAGGGTCAAATTTGACATCCTCAAGCAAAGGAAATCTGATGTTTGTATGTTTTAATAATGAAATCAGTTTCCTTTAAGTGACCTTTACCTCCAAGATTTCCAACCTGGCATTTGGAAATCTATGAACTGAATTGGCAAAGTCAACCCAAGAGAGATAAAAATTACATGCTCCAAGGAAAACAGGGTCCTGATCTATTTTGTCACCCCACTTCCTTGACCAGTGCCTGGCCTAAGTAGGTCTTCAATGAACAGATTAATTGAATAAATGAATAAGCGAACAAACTCATCAACCAACCAACCAACTCCAAATAAATCACAAATGCTTTGGAGCCCTGGGGAATTTCAAATATGAATCATACTCATCCAATTTCTCTTTATCTCTCAGAAACTGAATTTTTATCATACTGGATTAATTATAATAGCTCTAAGTACTCTCCAAACCAGAGGAAGCTAAGATAAATAAGTTGAGCCCTTGAAAATTTTAAGGGATTTTACAGATCCTTTGTTGTAATGGTTAACGTTTAGAAATTCTTATGGGTCCATCTTTACACACTAGAACTCAAATATTTTAGAAAAGGAGGTTGAGAAAGAATTGGCTGATTTCCTTATGCCCCACCCTGCTCCACCCCTTCAAGCCCTTGTAGAAACACTTACGTTGCTGGCGAGACTGCCAGCTTTCAGAGCATGCAGCGTGCGTCTGTCCATACCAACGCCTTCATAGTGGCCTCTCATGTGGTTCTGGTAATTTTCTTTATATTTATTCTACATAGAAGCACAAAACTTTCAGTGAAGACTTCCCAACTAGTTGAAGAGAAACTACTCATCTAATGCACTAAATCCAAAATACAAATGATAATTAATTGATTTAGGTAGTCAATGTACCACTGAATAAAAAATAAAGCAAACTTTAAAAATTACGTGTATTTTTGGTACTGGGGATTGAACCCAGAGGCATTCTACCTCTAATCTACACCCCCAGCCCTTTTTATTTTTTAATTTTGAAACAGGGTCTTGCTAAATTGCTGAGGGTCTGGCTAAATGACTGAGGCTTGCTTTGAACCTGTGATCCCATCTAGGCTTCCCAAGTACTGGGATTACAGGTGTGCACCACTGTGCTTTTATCAAACTTTTTTTTTAAATAACAAATTTCAAGCCTGGCATGGTGGCACACACCTGTAATCCCAGTATTTGGGAAGCTTAGACAGGAGAATCACAGGTTCGAGGACAGTCTCAGCAACTTAGAGAGACCCTCAGCAACTTAGCAAGACCCTGTTTCAGAATTTAAAAAAATAAAATAAAATAGGCCTGGGGATGTAACTTAGAGGTATAATGCCCCTGGGTTCAATCCCCAGTACCAATAAATAAATAAATAAATAAAATAACAAATTTCAAGCAAGCACATGAAGTTAGAGTAAGACAGACAAGCATACAGGAACATGGGGTCTGACAGGCATTGAGAGCACAAAGCAGACTTGGCTTGTTTATTTTTAAGTTCTCAGTTTTAAATTTAACAGATTTTTTCCGACATGAAAACTCACCACGACAGTGTGGAGCTCACCACTGGAGAAGCACCAACTGTGTGAGCATTCTCTGTGCAGCCCCAGGCTGGAGGCTGGTCACACCCCTGCATGCTACTACCTCCATTTCCAAATGCAGTCAGCCCTCTGTACACAGGGGAACCACACCCATGGGTTCAACCAACCATGGATCCAAAATTTCAGAAAAAAATTGCATCTGTACTGAACACGTACAGATATTTTTTTCTTGTTACTACTCCTTAAGCAATATAACAACTATTTATGTAGCATTTGCGTTGCATAGGCACTGTAAATAATCTAGAGATGATTTAAAGCACATGCGAGGATGTACACAGGTTATGTGCAAATTCTATTTCATATAAGGGACTTTAATATCTGAAGATTTTGTTATCCACCAGGAGTGTCCTGGAATCAATTCCCCAGAGATACCGAGGGACAACTGTGTATGAAGGACACCTAACTTTGTCAAATTCCATGATGCAAGAATCAGTTACTACTGCAACCATGTGAAGTAATGATGCTATGTCCCAGATGCAGCTTATCAAATAAAGAGAAGACCAAAATGAAACGAGAAGCCATAAATAGGAAAATGTGGGTAGCTTCTAATGAAGCTACATTAAAATCACCTGCCCTGGCAGGCAGTTGAGTTTCCAGGCACTGGGAGTATTTAAGTAGCACACTATTGCTATATATTCAACATGATTCTACTTATCTCAGTTAATCTTCATAAGCACTGTATGAAGGTAAAGGAATTATTATCGTCCCCATTTTAATAATGGGCATAGTGAGTCAGAGAGCTAAAATGACATGCCCAATTGGTTAACTATGGAACCAAATATGTTGGTTCCAAAACTGGTCCTCTTAACTACTATCTTCACGCAAAATAAAATCCTCACTGAGTCTTACAAAGTCCCTTGCAATTATCAATTCTACTATTATGTTCAGCTAAGCAGAAGTAAGATCATACAATCTAGAATAGGTTTTTTATATTCTCAAAGATACATCTTCAGACCTTCTCTGAGAATATCCAAAGTCATAAATGCCACTCTATGTATGATGCTGCTACCCTGATGTGTATCAAGATGTATAATTACAATGCACCAATAAATGAATATATTAAAAAAATAAATAAATAAATGCCACTCTAGTAAGTACCTGCTCGTCTATAAGATAGGGAACTAATGTCTGGCTCCCCAGATGACTACAAGGGTTAAGTGAGATCCTATCCTGTATTATATTAACTCACAAGTACAAAGTCACATTGAGAGGGGAAGTCACATGCTCAGCCAGGCTCCCTCGCCAACATTTGTCACTAGGAATGGACACCATGCTCTACAGAAAGGATGCAAAAGGACACAGAGGACAGCCCTGCCCTGAGGACTGAAAGTCGATGTGGGGAGGGAGAAGGGGTCAGGCAATATGACAGAATTTGACACTGCGTAGACCAATCCCAGCAGGCAATCTTAACTCAGTCTCATAAGTACTCATGCCTACAGGCCATGCTTCTCCAAGACCAGGGATCCATCCACATAGACTGTCTCTTGGGAGACCTAGAAATTAAGCTCACAAAAAGTACCCAAGCAAGTGCATAGGGATTAACAACTCACATCACTGGTGAATTTTGAGATCTTGCTCACGTTCCTGAATTGAGGTGTTTCACAGTAGTTGATACTGTGACCTTTACTACTTTCCAGATCCTTCTTATACTCCACCTTGGAAACCAAAACACCAATACACAATAGAACCAAACCCGAAGTCACTCTTAAAAAAATGCTTGCAGGACTCGACTGGGATATTTTTAGAAAACTATTTAAACCCCAATTTTAAAATACCAGGCATGGGATACTGTAAGTATGGTTTTCCTTTGTAAAAAAAATAATAAAAAATCAGTTTCTCTCCAAAAATTAAAAACATATGGTCCTTTTCAAGAACAAATACTATTAAACTTCATATAGTTCAAAAAATGGAAAAACTGGGGTGGGAATGGAGCTCAGTTGTAGCATGCTCAGGATTCATGGTTCAATCCCTAGTGCATGCGCACACGCGCGCGCACACACACACACACAAACACACACACACACACACACACACACACAATTTAAAGGCAAATCTGGCTTTAGGAATCAGGCAGTTACTCCTAGGGGGAAATGTCTTGGGGGGATTATGAGGAGATGTTCAGATCTCCATTCATATTCTGTTTCTTGATCTGAGAGCTAAATATATGGACTGCCCACTTCTGTAGAAATCCTTCCTACTGTACACTTATGATGTATGCATGTCGCTATATGTGAACTTCAATAATATTTAACAAAAAGGTACTTTATTAGGGAGTACAATAAAAAGCAATCATTCTGATGGAGAGTGTCTTTAATTTTAACAGTTTGGCTATTTGAACTCCCCTGGGTGCCTGGATGAAGATATGAGGCTATCGTTATTAAGTAGACTCTACGTCTCCTGGAAGGAAGGAGACTAAGATGGAAGAAGGAAGCTAAGGATGACTACCATTAATTAGAGGCAGAGCCGGTTTGTCTTACTGGGTAAACATAAGGGCAAAAAGAAATCGAAGATTCCCTTGTGACCTCTTATCAAATGAAATATAACTTCATTTGTTATCATGTCTTATAAAACTATATAATAGGGAGATACCTTTTAGTGTGCCAGATGCATTATAATGTTCAACATATGATTTTTAATTAAAAAATACAGAACTGTATATACAGTTGAATTCCAACTCTATAAATATATGTCTTTGTACCCATATTCTCAATTATAGATACTCACATACAAAAAGGCCAAAATGCTAACAATACTGTTCCCGGGTGGTGGAGCTGTACTTCCAGTGGTCTGGTTCCACTTCTGTCCCTGAAAGTCTCTATGAACCAGAACCAGGCCCTTTGCTTTTCTAGGTCTATGACAGTGATGGCCTAATGATCGCAAAGGTCCCATCTAAAGCTAATAAGGTAAGCAGGCAGTCAATAATTTAGGCTTTGCCAGCCACACGGTCTCTACATCAAGTGTTCACTCAACTCCACCTATGCAGCTCGAAAGCAGCCCCGACAATATGTGAACAAATATGATGTGGTTGTGTGCCAATAAAACTTTATTTACAAAAACAGGCCACGGGCCAGATTTGACACTGACGTGGTAGTATGCCAACCTTTGATGAAAGCCTCAGAATCATCTGGAACACTAGTTTAAATGCAGAATCCAAGACCTCAGCACCCATCTACCACATCAAAGTATCCGAGGCTCTTGATGGGGCTCAGGACAGCGTCAGTCTTGTGACTCAGAGCTGACAAAAGTTGCAGGACTGCAGGTTAACTAAGAGTGTGGGGCAAAGGACCAGCCTTAAGAGGTTAGAGAAGAAAGCTACTCTAGGATGTTTGCCTCTCTGTCTCTGAGTTGCAGATAACTTGGTGTGTGAGTAGTTTGAATAGTTGTGATTCTTCCTGTTGCCAGAGACTGCCAACTCAAGAGTTCAGAAAAATGATCTGTGAAGAGACAGTAGGGCACTAAAGGGATGTGAGGGTCTAGAGGACTATTTCCTGGCCAAGTAGCCCTAATAATTCAAAAAAGCGTAGACACAGGCTAGACCAAACAACAGGCACCCAGTTCCGCCTGTAAGGTAAGGGAATTGATGGAGTATTGCTTCAAGTACAATGATAAGGGAGAGAACTGTGACATTTGAAACACTCGTTCTGATCTTCGATTTCCACTCTATTGTGACATGTTGTTTTAAAAGTTGTGACATCCAGTATTCTGTCTGCCAAATAGAAATCTACCGCCTGGCACTTTTGAATTTCTACAGCCCAGTGAGGATTTGGGAAGAAACTTTTGAGATACCAGAGAAAGACTGAATCTGTTGGAGTCTAGGCTCTCTTGTTAATTGCATTCTACTGCATATTAATTCTGCAGAAACTCACAACCCATGGGGCGTACATGTAACATCGCACTCTTAACTGACATTTTTTATTATAGGGTCACCTCATTCGGTGTCTAGGACGTGAAGAAGGTGACAGCACATGGGTGTGACTATTCCCCCCATACGCACCTCGCTCACAAGCTTGTTTACACTCTGAGCCCGTTTCAGAACCAGGTTGTCTTGGGCTGGGAGAGAATGATAATGTGCCGCGCCTTTCATCTTATGAAAGTCCTGCCTGTATTTTATCTGAAAGAAACACACAAAGAGGAACTGGAGTTGTTGTTTCCAAGATCTGTGGGAGAAATGTCTCCAAAATTACCCCAGACTTAATGTCAGCATTTACTTAATAGAATTTCTGAAGGAAAAAGAATCCACGTGGACTTTTTTTCTCCATTAAATCTATAAACAACTTGGTCCTTCTTATATGAAAAATTTGCTGGTCCTTTACACACTTCTTACACTTTACACTTAATTATGCATGAAAAAAATTTTAAAAAGGTCTTAAAAGGATCCCAGCCAAGGATGTAATTCCAACTTCATTCTACCCTAGGTTTCAATATCCTCTCTCCTCTAGCCTGGTAATGAGAAGCAGAGTAATGTCTTGTACTTCCCTTCTCAGGGCAAAGGTGGCGCTGTTCTGGGTAAAAGGCAGAGTAGAGGAAAAGTGCAAAGGGGGGGGGTGAAATCAATGCTGGGTTCTAATTTGAGACCAAGTCCAAGTTGGTGCGTTAAGATCTGCAATGAGCATTTCACTCTACCCAGTTTAATTATAACCTATGTTTCAAGGACTGACAGCTGGCTAACATTCTGCAAATAAAAATCATTTTATCACTGGGTTACACCCAGTTTGATAATTACATGACTTAATCAGCTCTTGGGTTTAAATGCTCAATTTCTAAATGGACTTTTGGTAAACACTTTCTTCATCTCAGCTTATCTGGCTGGACCAGCATTTGTAACTTGCTTCAGATGACCCAAAGTGAGTTGTGCTGTTTGTTCACGTCAGTCTCCTTGGGAACAGATAAATGTCACCAAAGACTCTGAACAGAAAAAGAATACATCAGAAATCTAGATGGGCATGGAGGGCTAGGAGGACATTCTACTTTGGCTCAGCTCCAAGAAGCATATCTATGTGTAGGTTTCAGGAAGCGCAGCCTTCGAAGTCTCATTTCATCCTCTGCCCTGTGACTCTTCCTGTGGACCCTGCGTGGTACTTACATCACTGGCGAGTTCGTTGGCCTTCTTGGCATTCTGATAAGCTGGAGTAATCATGGCCGGGAAGCTGCCCTTTCCCCTGGGCTCGTCACACTCCTCTGAATAACCCTGCTGAATCAATCAAAAACTTTGATCAGTAGTGCTCCCCACCCTGAATGGGTGGGGATCAGAAACGATTGCCCACGGAGCCTGTTCCCATACAGGCCCAATCACATTGCACATTCCAGTGATTACTGGAGGAACTGTATCATGTAGTGGCTGAGATACTAGACCCTGGAGTCCATTGACTGGCGCCCAGTCCACAGTCAGCACTAAATAAATGGTAACTACTACTATGATCATCATCTTTATTTCCACCAGATTAATCAAAATACTCTACTAGTCTCTTCCCTAGCTGTTCTAGAATATTCACATCTTGTACCAAGGAAGTCCTTCATCTTCCAGAAGTCTTGAACACTACCTTCCCTTGACCCTGTGGCAGAGGTAGTTTTGATGTCCCTCTACTGTCTCCCCTTGAGATGTGTGTCATGAAACCAGAAAAGGAGCATTATAAAACTTTTGTAATTTGAAGGGGAAAACTTCATATTGCCATTGGATTATCTGAAATGGGAGTGAATGTGTATTAAAGACTCAGGATGATAACCTTAGTCTTAATTTTTTCCTTTCTCTTCCCTACACCACCCATCCTCTCCCACAAAGGAAACCCTCTTTTATGAAGCCATCAATCACATAACTGGGGGAACCCCCACCCCAGGCAGCCAGATGTACTCCAGTTCCTGCTCAGATGCAACTTTCTCGGAAGTCCTGAGTCCTCCCTCATCCCAGACCCAGCCCAGGCAGAATGGGCTGCTTCCTCATCCGCCCTCTCCCTGCACTTTGCCCACAGCTTGGCAACAG
>PVJS01009654.1:0-49809 GCA_004027185.1 Glis glis
ACCGCAAAAAAAAAAAAAAAAGACTTCAACGGATGGTCCCAATGAATTTGAAGCTAAAAACCAGGTAGCTATATGGTTTACACCAATGTTGATTTGGTGGTCCACCATTAATAAAAGGGCAGATTGGGTAAACAATATATGTTACAATCAACAGAAGATTGTCAACCACACCTTAGATGTCATGCAGAAAATAGTTAAACATTTATCTGCATTAGCAGCTGAGCTAGCAGAAAGTTCAAGGATAAGTAATCCTTTCCCCAGCCTAACAGAACAATGGTTGGGAAAGCAAGGAGAAATAATAACTCCAATCATAATACTTCTCATAATATTTGGAAAAGTTATCCTAGTAGGATGTGGTATAATCCTCTGTGTTAAGGCTCTAGTCCAGGGACAGGCAGAGACAGTTCTTACTGAACAATCCTCTATGGTTTACCAAAATAATCTCTTGTTAAAAACCTTTGAGAGTAAAAGTTGCCGTATGCTAATAAAGTTTGAAGAAAAGAGTAATAATGTATAATAAAAGAGGGGGGAACTGTGAGAATATAATTGTATCTTTTCTGTCAAAGGAGGTAGTTTCACTTAAACGGCCATTTTGTAACCTGGTAGGGACTTACATTCCTTACCCAAATTAACATCTTTTAAGAGATTACAGGTGTCGGCCCCCCCTCCCCCATCTTCCCCTGTAGCTGACCAGGAAGAATGTGAAGCTGGAACTTCGACCAATAGGAGTTCAGCGCAGGAGGAGCCTTGCGTTAGGGATATAAGACCCACTGGGTTCTTTGTGAAGCGTGCTCTCTCTCATATCTGGGAGCACCCTTTTTTGCAAAAAAGTAAAATCACCTTGCCAAGCAATTTTCAAACACGTGCCGTTTCTTTAGATGCCGTAAAAAGTTATTTCTAACACTCCCAAGTACTGGGATTACAAGCGTGTGCCACCACGCCCAGCTTCAAAAATTTTTAAAAATTCTCATCCAATTAAAAAGATAAAGATGAATTCAGTATGTTATTTCAAGTTCAACAACTCACATAGCCTTGTTATCACTTTTTCATGATTCCATCCCCTGACCATCACTCTTTCTTCTAGAAAGGTTTTAATGGTCACAAACAAAAAAGGAAGAAAAAAAGAAATTTCAACTTGGCCTAGCAGCAATAATGAGGGGGCACGAAGATGAAAATAATTTGTTACAGAAAATATTAGTAAATCAATATTAGTTACACTAGAAAATGATTGTTTTCCCCAAAGTATTTCTTGGTATTTTGAGCTGTGTCTCTGTTCTATTGCTCACTCCGAGCCGGGCTCAACCTCTGGGGTGATGGTTTGAGCAGGGTTTGGGAACCACTTCTCCTCATCCCCTGGAACCTTAACATTTTCCTCCTGGCATTGCCAGTTCATGGCATTGTGACCTCCAAATGAAACCTCCAAGCTCCCAAGTTCTGCTCTCACATACAGAGGATAGAATTCACTTTTTAGTGGCTCATTTTCAACTGTAAATGGACAGCCAAGAATTACCAGACACATGATGAAATCTTCTACCATGGAAGACAGACCAAAACAAAGAGGAAACAGGTACGAGATGAGATGAGAAGAAAAGACAAGGCCCAAAAGTTCCCCAATGGGAATTTTAAAAAGAAGAAAACTTAAAAATAGAGGGAAGAAAATAATCAAAGAAAAAATTCCCAAAGAAAGTGATCCAGTTATGGATGATTTCATACCATGCTCTGTCCTGAAGCAGAGCAGGTATTTAAAAGTTAAAACAGGCTGCTTCCTACTCTTCCCACCCTGTTGTATGGGCTTCTTCTGTCCCAAGCCTGCTGGGTTGGCATGGCAACGTAGATAAGATGAAGGTCAACACTAAGAAAGTTACAAACCTTAAAACTTAAGGCCACAGGCCTGTGAAGAGCTGAAACAAAACAAAACAAAAAATTATCCTCTCAGTAGATGCTGACAAAGCATGGGCTATCGGCCTGGGAACTTAGCAACCCAGATATGGAAGACCAGATAGGATAAACCCTATTTAAGATCCAGGGGTCCAGGGGGGCATCAGCACTCTGCTCCATTGTGTTCTCCTCAGAGGCGTGATGCTTTCTCTCTCACCCCCCCATCTCTTTGAGACATGGCACTGTTACTCTTGCTTTTATAATAAATCTTTTTTGCCTTACACTAAATTCCAACTGCTTGTCCTAGCTCTTAATTTCCTGGCCCATGATATCTATCTGGGCTGAGGAAAAGAATTCATGGTGACCACCGAACTCGTAACATCTTTGGCACCAACCATGGGGCTTTCAGAGACATCAACCTAGGTAAGTCCACTAAAATGTTTTTGGTTTCTTTTCTCCATGAAATTGTCTTGTTTTCTGCTCTAGCTAAGCCATCTGCAGTTATTGTTGATGGGGGGTGGGGGCAGGGAGCTGAGCCATGCTGTGCCGCAGCCACAGTTGGGGGCATGTGACCCGTGGTGGAGCTAGTCCAGTAGCCAACATTAAGATTCGGTCTGGATAAAAGCTCCAGGGTGACACTGGGATTACTTAAATCTCTATGGCTGTGCAGATGCAGCTGCATGAGTAGAGAAGGGATCTGGATCAATCCGATCCCTGGTCTGAGACCCCAGCTCAGAGTTCTGATTGTAATCAAAAAGTCACTAGCTAACTTTACATCAGAATGAATGGCTGCAGTCAGAAAGCTATTTGTAATAGCTAAATTTACATATAAATAGACAGCTGCAGGAACAGGTTTCCTAAGCTCAGAAAGCAAAAAGGGCAAGTCAGAACTGAGCTGCTTGGTTCATCTGGACTCTAAAATTTGGGAGAACCCCCACTGGTTAGTTTCTGGCCATGGGGGGAGGGGTTAAACTTCCACCACTCATGGTGTGGTGGGAAAAAAAAATAAAGGGAAGCTCTCCAAATTTAATATACGTGAAAAGAGGAAGGTGCTGGCCTTGAGGCCACTCCTCTTAGCTCACCTACATGCTGCCTCTGGAAGGGGTAAACGGCCCCTCCCGTGGTGGGACTGAAAACATCTCCCACTTCTGCTGCTGCTAGTCAGGCTGACTTCTGCCCTGGGTGGATATGAAATGGGAATGTCTCTCGTTTTAGGGTTCTTGTCCAGTGGATTTCAATGAATGAAGTCCAAGTGAAGGGAATAGAAATAAGAAAGTTTATTTTATGTCAGGGAAAGATAGAAGACAAAGTAGCTCCCCCCTCTTTTATAATTGGTCAGAATTAGATTTTGGAGAACCAATGACTTTTGCACAATTTTGATCCTTAATTTGAATGATTATCTGTGGGCTGGTCAGGGCCCTGATTCCCTGGTGCCCATCAGTCTCTCACCTTTCTGCTTACCTCCCCAACCTCACAGAAGGAGAAATACAGATGGCCGCTTTAATTTTTTTCTATTCCCAGGTCCTCTGCCCTCAGATAGATGCTTAAGTTTAAATGTTTCTTGCAAAAACTTGTACTAATGTGACTTGCTCTCTTACATACAAAAGGCCAATTCTAGGATTCTAGGACTCTGCATTCCAACTTCCCCTTCCCCTGACAAAAAGGAAAAGACAAGACAAATTTACAGCAAAATATAGCCATTTTTTTTTTTTGCGGTACAGGGGATTGAACCCAGGGGCGTTCTACCTCCGCGCTACACCCCTGTCCCTATTTTTTATACTTTATTTTGAAACTGGGTCTCACGAAGTTGCGGAGGGCCTCACTAAGGAGAGAGAGAGAGAGAGAGAGAGAGAGGGAGAGAGAGAGAGCTGAGGCTGGCCGCGAACCCGGATCCTCCGGTCTCCGCCCCCCAAAGTACTGGGATTACAAGCGTGCGCCACCACGCCCGGCCTAGCCATTTTTTAACTGCCAGAACTAAGGCCTTTCTTTTTTCCCTCTCAGCACATAGATTTTTACCTGGGTGTGCACGCATATATTTTTGTTCTGATTTATTTTCCTTGTTTTGTTTAACTGGAAGCTTTCTAGGTCTCTGACTTTTTGTTTTTTTCTCTTCCTGTCTTTACTCAGCAGCTATTCAAGGGTTAATTCTCTGTTTGATATCCTAAGAGACAAAAGGGGATGGGTGGTGGTGGTGACTGGGATGTTTGCCTGCCATGGGGAGACAAAGTGGCCACCTGAATAAATTTGATTCAGTGTTACCCATGCCTGGCAGACATTGCCAACTGTAAAGATCTTTCCCATGTCTGTGTCTGGGACCTGGCTTCACTCTGGGCAATATATGTATGTGTGTGGTATGTATGTGTATACACACACATATATTGTTCAGAGTATTTATACACACACACGGGTCCCCTACCTGTTGATGTTGTTTGTTGTGTTATATATGTAATGTGTCTGTCTACATGGTACTATAAATTGGCATATTAATAAGTGAACGCTCATCAAATTTAAAGAAAACATAAAATCAAATGCCTCTGAGTTCACGTGATTTAAATAAATCTAACAACTGAGTAAATCTAAGATTTGTTCATGAGATTAAAGTAAAAATGTCCTTAAAATTATTAATACATGCCTTTTCCCCTAGGTAAATAACTAATCAAGATGATGTTTGTTTCTGTAAGAGGTTCCAGATACAATGTTCATTATTTTTAATTGCATTATGACCATCTTCTTTATGCAAGGATACAAGAGGGACCCTGGGTCTTTGGCCCTGCCAGACAAAAATGAGCATAGTCCTGAAAAAGAACAAGACAAGAGATTGCAACAGGGAGGCTTTAGTAGTCACCATCCATCCATGGCTATTGAGAAGTGTTTTGGTAATTATCAGTTAATATCTAGGACCACACCCCACAAAAATGTCATCCACAACATTGGACAAAGAGAGGGAGGGAAAGCAACAGGCAGGGAGGGATGAACAAGGCAGTGATAAGAGTGGCTAACCCTCATGCTTGTAAGAGGCCTTCCCCAGTGGTCTGTGAGGTGCCACACTCAAAAAGTCCATGACAGGTGCTTGACCAGACTCACCCCTGGCTAAGCTTCACTCTCATAGGGTGTGCACTAGGGTGTGCTGGGGGGGGACCTTCCCAACACAAACCAGTAAGCACACACTCTCTCTCTTAGATGAGATCCCAGCATTTCAAGGTAAAAGTTCAAACTCTCCTAGCATACATCCTCCAACATTGGGATAACTTCGATCCACAGACCCTAAGAAAAAACAGTCAGGACCGATACCAGGGTGGCAAGGAGGGATGTTTTTTTCTTGTTGCAAAAAGAAAAAAAATTAGACCCCAAATTATCCATAAGCCATTTTCACTGGCTGAGCTTAAGGAGATTTAAAAAAGACCTATGTAGTTATACCACCAACCCTGACCTCCTTATATGACCTCACTTGGGGGGACATACAGTTGCTCCTAGAGCAAACTTTAACATCCTTGAAAGGGAGCAAGTTTATCAGGGAGCCCAGGAGGAAGGAACAATTATCATTTATATACTGGAGAAAAGGCTAAAATTAAACCGCTCAGTTGTAGATAGTTAGCAGCCATACATCAAGGCCCAAATAAACCCCCAATGACCTTCCTGGAAAGACTTAAGAAAACCATGGTTACATTCACTAATCTGACCCTGGAATCAATAGAAGGAGAAGCCATCCTTAGAGATAAATTTCTGACTCAATCTGTGCCAGATGTAAGGCGGAGACTCCAAAAACTGGTTTCAGATCTGAAAAAGTCCACTCTGAATCAATTAATGCAGGCTGCCAATTTGGTTTATTATAACAGAGACTTGGAAAAGGGGAAATGCCATGGAAAAATACTGGCTGCCATGTGTATGAATGCTGATCCCACAGGGGCCCAGACTCAGGTCTGTTTTAGGTGTGGGAAGCCAGGACATTTCAGATGCAAATGTCCTCAACAGGGTGACCACAAACACCCTCCAGGACCCTGCTCACGATGTAAAGGAGACCACTGAAAGTCCGAGTACCCCCAGATCCAAAGGGTCCTGAGCCCCAGGTTCCCAATGAAGGATCCCAGAGCCAGCTCTCCAGGCTCCCACCACCTGGGTTAAGACTAAAGAGACTTGGCCAACCCTGAAGGTAAAATTTTAGTCTTTCTGGTTCATGATGGACATGGGTGCCAGATTCTCCACGTTGCTTCTTGCCCCTGGTCCAGCATCCTCTCATAAATAACTGTTAAGGGCATATTGACCTAGCCCCTTAAACACTTCTTTACTCAAAACTTAGCCTTCTCCTGGGATGATCTCCACTTCTCTCATTCCTTCTTATCAGGAAACCAAGTCATCAGGAAACCAAGGTAATTTGGGTCCAAAAAATAAAGCCCCCCCCTCAAAAAGCAAAACAAAAAACAAACCTAAGCTGCTCTTTTTCTTTTGCTCTTTATACAGAGATAAGGGACTGTTCAAGGTTATTATTCAAGGTGCTTGTTATTTCAGTCCAGCCTAGCTAAAATATAAACATCTAAAAAGAAAAGCTGTAAAACTTGGATAGATTATTTTGTTACTTATTTTGTTAAAAGTTTACAAAATTGTTTCAAAATGTAAAGTTAAAAAGAAAAATTAAGGCAAAAAGAAACCAGTAAGTATGAAAAGTTTTTGGTAAGTTTTTATACATAAGTATGAAAACTCATGAGTATGAAAAGTTTTTGGTAAGGAAAAATAAAAAGGAAATATTTGTAAAATAAGAAAACATTTTGTATGGTAAAGTTTATCCTAAGATTGTCCCAACTGGGAAAGAAGGACTAGGATAAAATCAGAAGGTTAAAAGCAAGTTGCAGAAGATTTGAGTACATCACAAAATGTTTGTAAAAGATAAAGCTTGTGGAAAGAATATTGCATGTGTGATAAAGATAAGTTGTATTTAAAAATTAACTAAAAGGTTTCCAATAAGGTTCCATTAATCCCACCTCTCTTGGGACCCCGGTTGGCATTCTGCTTATACTCATGTTTGGACTATGCCTGCTAAATCTTGGAATCAGTTTTTGTTTCCAACAGACTTAAAGTTATCAGACTTCAAATAGTGCTGCAAATGGAACCCAAGATGAGCATCTACCAGAGCCCCTTGGACAGTCGTGACAAGATGCTTGCATGCACCCTCAAGGCTAGGGACCCACATCGTCCCCTTTCAGCATGGAAGTAGTCAGAGAGATTTTGACTGCCCCGTTCCCCTGCCTACAGGTGTAAGCAAGTTGCTAGAAGAGGGGAGAATGATCCAGTTATGGAAGATTTCATACTATGCCCTGTCCCAAAGCAGAGCAGGGATTTAAAAGGTTAAAACAGGCTGCTTCCTACTCTTCCCAACCCTCTGTTTGGGCTTCTTCTGTTCTGAGCCTGCTGGGTCGGCATGGCAGTGAAGATAAGATGAAGGCCAGCACTAACAAAGTTACAAACTTTAAAACGTGGAAAGCCACTGGCCTAGAAAGAGCTGGAAAAAAATTATCCTCTCACTTAGATGCTGACAAAGCTCAGGCTATTGGCCTGGGAACTTAGCAAGCCAGATAAGGATGATCAGATAGGACAAATCGTCAGCACTCTGCTCCACTGTGTTTTCCTCGGAGGTGTGATGCTCCCCCCCCTTTAAGACACGGCACTGTTAACTCTTGCTTTTATAATAAATCTTTTTTGTCCTGCACTAAATTCCAACTGCTTGTCCTGGTTCTTTATTTCTCGGCTCATGATATCTATCTGGGCTCAGGAAAAGAACTCACGGAGACCACTGAATCCATAACAAAAGGACATTATTACAAAAACAGAAGAAATAAAGAGCCACTGCTAAGAACTTACAATAGGTAAAACAAGTCATATCGGGAATCAGGAGGACAGCCGTCTTCTCAACAGCAGTGGAGAAAGGCCTGACATTGAGGAAAAACTAGTTACAACCTAGAATTTTAAAATCAACCAACCTTTTAATCAAATGCATGCCAGGGATCAAAACAGCTGTAGACAGATAGTGGCTCAAAAACGTACTGTGGTAGAAAGCTTCTTAGTCAGCCCTGATTGTCTGTCTCCTGGTATTCATGCTCTTGTGTGAACTATGCCCATTGACTATGGGCTGGCCTTACTGACCTACTTTTAAAAGATGTTGGAGTTTTTTATTTTATCTGGTTTTTGGTTTTTGCTGTGCTGGGACCTTGTGCACATTAGGCAAGCGCTCTATCATTGGGCTACACACTCAGCCCTGACTTACTTTTAATGAATAGGGTATGGGAGAAATAATAGGATATTGTTCCCAATATGCCATTATAAGAAGACTGGTTTCCGTCTTGGGTACTCACTTTTGTTCTCTCTGGGTTTTCTTGCTTTGGGAGAAGCCAGAAGCCATGTCATGAGGCAACCTCTGGGGAGACCCACATTCTGGGCAACCAATGCCTACTAATGACCACATGAGTGAGCATGCAGAAGTACTGTTATTTGTCTTCAATACCATACATTTTCTCTTCTTCAAAGTATTATATTTTTATTAAACATCATAATTATATTAAAAATTATCTAAGCTTTGATTTTTTGAAGAGTTTATGTGGCTGAATTTTATTCATAAGAAGGAAACTTCTTTTCAACTTTATTTTAACATAATTTTCTCTTTTTATACTTTAATTTGGTGCATTATAATTATACATCATACTGAGGTATAAAGTGATAGGAACACACATCCACACAACTCTTGGAGCACTTTCCTCCAGGTCCCATCCTTTCTTCTCCCCTCCCCATACAGGTCTTTGAGATTGGATTTGGTAATTTTATACACACACGTAGCACTATTTCAACTGGTACATATCTCCATCTCCCCTCCTCCCTCCACTAAACCCCCTACGTCCCTCCATTGGAGTCTCTGCTCTTCCATCTGATGTTACCCTTGTTTCCCAATTTTTATCTAGCTTCTTCATATAAGAGAAAACATACAACTATTAGTTTTTTGAGACTGACTAATCTTGTTTAGCATAATATTCTGGAGTTCCATCCATTTTCCTGCAAATAACATAATTTTGTTCTTTATGACTGAGTAAAATTCCACTGTGTCTATATACCACAGTTTTGTGATCCATTCATCTGTTGATGGACACCTAGGCTGGTTCCATAATTTGGCTACTGTGAATTAAATTTGATTAAAAAGACATTGGTACATTTGTAAAGCTTTTAAGTAATAGAAGGGTAATGTTCAGAATATGTGAGGGTTTTTAAAAATACTAAAAAGACAAACAACCCAACAGAAAACTTCTGAAAGAAAACAAATACATAAATCAAAGAAAAGAAGTCACAAATGCCTAATGAACATATGAAGAGATACTCCACTACTAATCATAGAAATGAAAATTTAAACTAAAAGGTGACACCCTTTTCACTCATCCTTTTTGTAAAAAAAAATATAGTCTGACATTACCAAACATCATGAAGATTTTGAAAAGTAGCAATGCTCACACATTTCTGATGAGAGTGTAAATTGAGCAAAACACTCCAAAAAGTACTTTTTCAAAGTCTATGAAAGTAACAAAAATACAAGTTTTACAAAAGAGGAATTTTACTTCTACATATATTTTTTTATGTTTTTTTTTTCCTTGCGGTACCAGGGATTGAACGCAGGGGCATTCTACCTCCGCGCTACACCCCCGGCCCTATTTTTTATACTTTATTTTTGAAACCGGGTCTCACAAGGTTGCGGAGGGCCTCACTAAGGAGAGAGGAGAGAGAGAGAGAGAGAGAGAGAGAGAGAAAGAGAGCTGAGGCTGGCCGTGAACCCAGATCCTCCGGTCTCTGCCTCCCAAAGTACTGGGATTACAAGCGTGCGCCACCACGCCCGGCCTTACTTCTACATATATTTAATATCAACAACCTACACATATGCACAATGAGATACATAAAATGATATTATAAGAAAAAAATAAAAAAGAATAGACTTAATTCTCCCTGTCAAAAACAAAGAAAGAAACTTTACCCCCACCCTTTTCATAGAGGGTTTACTTTAGACAACTTCTAATTTCCTTCTGTCTTTTTGAAACATGTAAAGCTTCTTAATAGCTAAATAAGCCACTTGCTGGCTTTATGACCCAGGAAGTCTTTCTCAAGGACCTGGGAGTTCTCTCTGAAATGTAAATATTAGGTGAGCTAATGGCCCCATCTCCCAGTTTCTGTGGGAGCCTGAGAACCTAACTTCGGTGGATATTTTTTCCCAGTTGCAAAATTCTTCCACTCATAAACCTAAGTGTTTACTTTTCCTTTATACAAATCTAATTAAATAACACAAATGGTAACCCAATCACCAGGTGAATTTAGGGTGAACTATGTGTAATAAATGGTGCTGTCATGTTAAGTTCCTTGAAGATAATTATTGTAAATTTTAAGAACATATATATAATGGGTTGTATCTGCTTGGCTATAAAAACGGATGAGATTTCTTTCTATCTTTGCCATCTCATTGTGGGTTTTCTGTGATATGTATCACATTCTATTTTAATGCTCATTTAAATAAAAAGAAATATTTTCTTCCTTTATTGCCTTTGTGAAGAGGTTTTCCAGGTTGGGAGAAAATTTTGATTTTAATTATATTTCCCCAACAATGTTAATTCTTTGTAAAGGTAAAAAATCTTAACTATGTTAAATATTTATTTGTAGAAGAATGAATAAGTTATTATAAAATAACCAATGGACATAGGATACAACAGTTAAAAAATAAATCAGGAGTATGTATAAAAATGAATAGTCTCAAAAACTTAATATTCAATGAAAATACATATCGGTAGGATAACCCATATTATATTTTATTTTTATAAAACTGAAAACATGCTAAAATATTATTTATGAATATATGTAAACATAGTAAAGATATTTTTAAATGGAAAACATATGCACCAATCTATTATTAGCGTTATGGTATGACAGAGAAGGAAGGGTAAGAGATTTGGAAATGAGCAAAGGAAGAGTCTGATATATTTGTAACATTTTTCTTCATAGCACCAGAAGCAAAATATAGCTAGATTCCAACATTTGGTAGTTATGTTACTGGGGCCCTGGCCAGAGGCTTGACTCGGGGGATTCCAAGGAACTGAGTTCAGTTGCCACCTCACCTCTGGGGTCAAATTAACAAACATGATGATGGTAAAATTTTTTAAAAATGAATTTATTTGCAGTTTGTCTCAAACTGGGAAGACAGCTCACCTCTGTATTCCCCAACCCATAACAGGGTCAGAACTTGATGTGGTGAGAACAAAAGCACAGGAAATGCAGAGGGTGTTGCAAGTCTGGTGTGTAAATCCCGCTCTTTGGGTTAGGGTTCACTGACTCCAGGGGCTGGGCAGTTCCCCTTCCCCCCAGGAGCAGCAGCTGGCAGGGAAAAGGCAACTTAGAAAGTGCAGGTTGGTGCTTCTTTTAAACCTTCTCATTTTAAAGTGGACCCTGTTACAGTTATATGACTTTTAGACACGCAGGTGTTCTTACTGTTCTTTGTATAATTTTAAATTTTCATAATAAAATATTTTAATAAACAAAAGCAAAGTCCCTGGGTCAAATAAAAATTATTTCAGAATATGCTTTTTTCTAAAAGTTTAACCAGTGAGTAGAAAGGATGCTAAACACATTCTCTATACCCAGAATTTGGAGATACTCCTTACCAAAGAAGAAAGTCCTCATCCTCAATTTGGCAGGTCAAGGTTGTGATGGGAAGTACTTCCTGGGTGCTTTCAGAGCCCGGAGAAGAGGTAGAACAAAGTGTTCCCTCACCCGGCTTCCCCTAACATCCCAGACTCTGCCAGGGCATGTCAGTCAGTGGAACTCAGTCACCATGTCTTAGTTATATTATGAATGCTTTTTCTAGAGATTAAATATAAATGATGCAAATTATGGAATAATCTTCAAAGTGAGATAAACCTTACTAGCATCTGATGCTCACCTCAGGATACCTGCCTTCGTGGGATAGCCTCACAGACTCCCAGCCCACTCCACTTCTATTGTCTTACAACTTTCTATTGTCTTACAATAAGCCAGGGAATCCAAACACAGTAGTCCCTTCTTATCTGAGGGGATAGGTTCCAAGACCCCTGAGGGGATAAGTTTCAAGACACAGGTAGTACCCAAAGCCTATATTTACTGTTTTTTCCCCCATACATACATACTTAGAATGAAGCTTAATTTATAAATTAGGTACACCAAAAGACTAACAACAATAATAAGTAAACATTATAAGAGGCCATTGTTTTGAATTAGGTTCCTGTCCTGGGCCCCACTAAAAATCTAAATGGAGTCATCCATGCTAAATTCCACATAACCAGAAACTAAATTGTCCTCTGACTTTGAGAAATCAGGAGTGAGAGATAACAGCCAATTTCCCTAACAGGCCAATTTCAGTTAGCATGAAAATGAAATTCTCTCTGCTTTAGCCCTTTTACAAAAATGTCATCTGAAGTAACTTGATGTTAACCAATCAGTTTACTTTTTTACCATCCTGTTTCCCAGTCCTTGTATTACTAGGAAATTAACTTTGAAATGATGGATTAGCATTTGTTCTTTGTTTCTACCTTTTTCAGCCCTTCTCTGTCTATAATAGAAACGTCTTCTACTCAGATCATTGGAACCCTCAGTCTATTTTATGGAATGAAATGTTGCCCAGTTCTAGAACTAAAAATAAAGCCAATTAAGATCTTTACATCATTGTAGTTTTATCCTTTGATATAATTAAATAGAACAATTAGAAAAATATGCTGCAGTAAAATTATGGGAGTGTAGTCTCTCTCTTTTTAAGGAGTTAAGCCAAATACTAATATTTGCAGACCACACTTGACGACAGGTAACAGAAACCATGGGAAGAAGAACTTAGGAGGAGACCACTGTAAAACCTTGAGCCAGCTCATCCTCAATCAATACGCTTTAATCTCCCCCTTTTAAGGTTGCCCCAAAATATTCTCCATAACTAGATGGCTATCAACAGTCACCACAATCCTAACCCCATTCCTTGATGCTGAGATAGACCAGCGAATGCCATCCCAAAACATACCTCACTCATAGGGATTGTCATAAAGGAAATTGAGAACTAGCTGACAAGGGCAAAACTCTTCACCTCCCCTTGCCTGCCTAAAAATAGATGATAAACCCTCCCTATTATACAGGAAATTGATGTCTTTAAAGGAAATTTCCATTTGTAAAGGTGTCACTATGCTAAGAAGAGAACTACTCCCATGGAATAACTTACCACCAGAGAGACTATCCTCTATGTAGGAGACGACCCTCCTTACCACCTAGCTCCTCCTCTCACCTTCCCAGAATTTGCCTCCTCCACCCAGAAGCCCCAAGACCCTTTTATTTTATTTAGCCTAAGTTTGTATATAAGCCTCAATCATTAGGCCACCTATCTCCTTGAGTCTTATTTATTGTGAAATTCCCATCTCTAAGCACACAATTAAACTCTTTTTCTTTTATAAACCCATTTTGCCCCATTGTCCTATATATGGAACACCCATAAAAGCTTAAATTGAACAAATATATCATGGTAACTTTGGAATAATTATTATGTTTTTAGAGGTCTACTCTTGAGAAAAGTGAAAGGTGAATGATTACAGCATTTGAAAATATATGTATATCCATATATATATGTAGGTATATAAAAGCTCTGGATTATGATTTCCAGCCTATTCTAATGTACTTGTATCATTTTGTTAAAATATTCACAGAACATAAAACTTGGGACTTACATTTTTGTCAGTTGAATTTCCAGGGCCCCAATCAGAAAACCTAGGTGTATACAGAGAAAAAGGGTTTTCCCTCTCTTCCATTGCCAATAAGATATTAACAGCAAATAAAAGCATATTTTGAATTCCTCGTATTGAACTATTCTCCTAACTGTTTTTCAGTTCTTCTTGAAAGCTTTCCCTTTATCTGGTATGGTTTACTCTTCTAGTCGTTCTTTTAAAAGCAATTAGTTGTAACCAAATTTTAGAAACATTAAGGGATTGTTGGACCATGTTCTCATATATGGTCTATAACATATGGCCTTTTATGTAAGGACTTCTTGGAATCTGAAAAACAATGGTATTTACTATGTATTTATGTAACTGGAATCAAATGTCCATGCTGCTCACGTCTTAACTGAAAAAATGGAGAGACAGAAGTTGGTGAACCAGAACAGTTTTATTTAAAACCAGCTCTGGAGAAGAGAGAGGAGATTTTCCATGTGAAATCTCCATCTTAGAGGGCTCAGGATATGAGGGGCTTTTATAGGAGAAAAAGGACGTGCAGTCAACAGGAAGGCTAAGTGCTAGGCAGGGTCTTTGTCATCCAGGGGTGTGTCTTCTTTTCTCTTCTCTGGTAAGAACATCACAATGGACTTCCACCTCCCACAGCCGGATCATTAAAACCTAGAGAAGTGCTTCTCTCCAGCAGAAAGGATTACGGAGAGGCTGAAGGTAAAAGGGAGTGGAAGGGAAGCAAAGAACAGTTTGAAATGAATTCCTGTTACATTTAGGTGTAAATTAAATTTTCTCTGTATATAGTAATTTTTATATACTTTTTTGAGTGCAATGTGATTATGTATCATAACAAGATTCAAAGTGATACAAACACACATGCACACATCATTTGATGTATTTTCCTCTCTATACCTGCTCCTCCTCCCACCCCATATATGTTAGTGAGATTGGTAGTGAGATATTCTTGTATGGACATAATCTTAATTGAACTGTTCCCTTCCTTCTAAAAACATTCTTCATGCATTCAGCAAGCATGTACTGTGCACCTACTGTATGCCACAAACTGTTCTCAGTGCTTGCCATGTAAAGCTATTGAGGAGAAGAAAAACTGTATCCCTCTACCCATTTTAGTTTTATTGACTGGGGCCTGCAAATTAGATTGACAGAGACAGATTAACAGGAGCATTATCAAAGAGAAATTAGTTACTAATGAGTACATTGTGCAAACACACAGGCATACTCAGTGACAAATAACTCAAAGGGGTGGTTCAGAATGTGGTATGATATGTCATCTTAGAAGAATAATAATTGTATAGAGAAGTGAATAAACAAAGTTAGGGGATTCTGACCTTCTCTAGCCAGCAAGTTGTGGGAAGGTAATATATGAGGAAAATTATTGGAAGATAAGGGCTGGTGAGTAAGGATTGTTATGTAGATCCTGTGGGCAGAGAGGGATCTAGAATTATCTAGAGTAATTATCTAGAGTAATTAAGACTCACTCTGTCTTTCTGGTAGAGAGGAAGTGGGCAGAGAGTTTGCTTATATGCTTGCATCTGCTTTTTCTCTTCTTCTTATTTTTTTGGGGGTACTGGAGGTTGAACCAAGAGGCATTCTACCTCCAAACTACACCCCTAGCCCTATTTTATTTTTTTAATTTTAAAACAGGGCCTTGCTAAGTTGCTGAGGGGTCTCACTAAATTGCTTGAGGGTGGCCTCAAACCTGTGATCCTCTTGTCTCAGATTCCCAAGTTCTGGAATTACAGTTGTGCACCACCATGTCCATCATATCTGCTTCTTTTCATTGCTTTTAACTCAAAATAATCCTTATGTCCAAGTAGCATATTTTGGGGTGCCATTCTCTGAACCTCTTTAAAGAAAATTAGAAAAACATAATCCTTAAATTCAAAGTTTAGAGTTCAGTGAAGGAATTCATATTTAAAAGGAAAATGGTCCTTTGGGTAATCAAACTTGGGTAGCAGCTGGAAACTGATATTGCTATTAGTAAGTAGTGTTGTTCCATATAATTATAGGAAATGAATCAGTAAATACTCAGACGAGAAATTTCACACTTTCTGAAAAGGTGTCTATCACCATGTTCTATGTAGAGTTCAGCCATTTGGAGATTTATATGACTGACAGACAACTTCTGTGTGTGGCTAACACCACTCTCTCAGTTTCTGCAAAGGTACAGAACACTAAACCAGTCTTTCTTGGTGCAATGGAAAGATAGAATGTTCAGAGCCAGCTACCAGAATGAGGAATCTCACAGATAATATGACTGGCTAGCTTGAAGCAAAATAAAAGTGCCAAGGGGTCTCACAGCTACCAAAAGTAGTAAGGAAGTAATGATACCTCTCTCCTGACAGGTGGCATGGCCTCATCATTTTTCTAGGAGGATGTCAGCAGAGACTGTCTGATAATTTGAATACAGATGTACTTTGCCTTGGGAAGACTGCACCAGAGAGCGCTGCTCCTACAGGGCTGCCTAGGAAGTTGTTTCCCCTGGATTCATTTCACTGTGCTCAGCCATCCTGGCACTCAGAAGTTGCTGCAGCCCTGGTCCAACAGGCCCTGGCTACTGCTCGAGTCAGCAGTAGACCTTGCTGTCATCCATGTGGTGATGGCTTTGCTGACAGGCAGAATGCAAGAATTGAGGGTCCAAGATAGCTTCCACTGAGATTATAAAGTCAGGCCTGGGAGGCTGGGTAATGTGTGGTAGGGTCGGAATCCTGTGGGCAGCCTCCGAGAGGGTGATGCATGAAGCTGTGAGAGTGAAGTCGAGGCTGCATTGGAGACTCCAGGAAATTAGAGATGCCGGGAATATGGGACATCTGCTGAAGAAGTTGCAAGCAGGGAGCAGAGCTAGTCCAAGAGAGAGGCCTTGTGGTCTACAACCAGCAAGGCCATAGGGGCAGGGCTGCCTCAGCCCTTTGGAGATCACATCTCACCACCAAGTGCCCCAGGTGCCAGATGTGGAACAAGATTCATGTTTTCCCTGCTGGGTTGTGGTCTTACTTTGGTCCCATTCCTCTTTTCCATGCCTCTATTCCTCCCTTTCAGAATGAGAGTGTTTACCCTGTGCTATCACACCATTGTATGTAGGAATATGTAACTTGTTTTTGTTTGCTTGTTTTTTACAGGGGCTCACAGCTAAGAGTTTGCCATGAAACTCAGAGACTTTGGAGTTAGACTTTTTGAGCAATGCTGGAACTATTAAGACTGTGGGGACTCTTGGAGATGGACTGAATACATTTTTCATTGTGTGATGGGCATGAGCCTTTGGGGCCAGGGGTGAAACGTTGTAATTTGAATATGGAGTTTGCCCATAGGCGTGTGTGTCAATGGCTTGATACCCAGCTGCTGGTGCCACTGAGAGGAGGTGGAAAGTTAGGAGGTGGGCCTATTTGGAAGAAGTGGGTCGCTGATGGCATGTCCTTAAAGAGTATATCTTGTCTCCCAACCTTCCCTTGCTAGTTGGTGCTGATAAAAAGGAGAATAGAAAATATAAATGCAGCATTTAAAGTATAATTCAATATTAATGTTTTGTGATACTTTTTCATTAGGATCTATCTATAGAAGAAGTCTTTAATAAGTCTTCATCAGATAAATTCTAAGAGGCCACATTTTCTATAGTTGAATAAAGAGGATTGATAGTAGTTTCATGCATCTAAAAATCAATTTACTCATATGAGACAACGTGGGTATTTTTCTGGACAAAAGTAAACATTAATAAACAATGATATGTTTCAAACTGTTAGGGGTAAAAAATGCTATTTGACATTTGGCTGTAGTGACTTAATTATAATTTACAAAGAACAGAATTCAGATAAGAAGGAAATTCTAAAAACCTTTATTGAATGACCACTACCTTAAATGTAATATTGTGAGTACTCTTTCCCTGCATACTGTAGGTTAAGCTACAAGTGAGCAACAGTTGGCCATGTGCTAAAATGAAATAGATAGTAAATGGAAACAAAACCTGGGCAATCTTAACACCCCAGTAAGAGACAGCATTACCTGTGAATTATATGTGCCAAAAAGAAAAGAAATTAAACTTGAATCTGATCAAGACCTTAGATCTAATGTGTTAGCTTTCCATTGCTGTAACAAAAAAACTTGAGAAAGTCGACTTAAAAGAGGAAAGATTTATTCTGGCTCATGGTTTTAGTCCACAGTCACTTAACTCTGCTGTTTCTGGACCTATGATAAGGCAGAACATCATAGCAGAGAGGGTATGGTGGAGCAAAGCTGACCACCTCATGGCACCATGAAGCCAAAGAGAGTGAAGTGGGGGGAGAAGCAGAGGACAAAATTAAACCCTTCAAAGGCATCCTATCTCCTTACCCCAACCCCCACCCTGGAGACCTACTTCCTCCAACTGAGATCCATCTCCTAATGGTTCTACCACCTCCAAATAGCACCATCAGCAGGGACCAAGCCTTTAGCACATAACCTTTTAGCATCTATGTACCTGAAGAATGTTTCAAGAAATATTAAAATTGATTATAACTAACATCTAAATTATATTTTTATTTATTGTATTTTTAATATTTATGTATTTATTTGCAGTACTGGGGATTGATCCCAGGAGCACTTTACCACTGACATACACTCGCAGTCCTTTTTGATTTTTATTTTGAGACAGTCTTAATATAGGTCAGAGATTGGCCTCAGATTTGCAATACTAGTGCCTCAGTCTCCTGAGTTCTTTTGTAACCTAAGATGCTACTTATTAAAAACCTAGGCTACTATCATAAGAAATAGAGAAATTTAGTTCATCTTAATTATATATTCTAAAGAGAATATCAAAGACAGTATCAATGCAATTACGCTAAAAGCCAATATTAACCACTTCAAACAAGCAATGCATCTGCATGAGATCTTTCCAATCGAAGCTGTGAGACTTGGTTAGAGTTGTGCAAAAAATTCTCAATTTTATTTTATTTCTGAGGCAAGTTGGTTCTATAGTATTTTATATGAAAATATGGTATTATGAATGTGAAATATATTCTAGATGCTAAAATAGATGCTGAGTTCTAAAGAAATTCTTCAAGTTTTATCACTCCAGCAAAATATGAGAAATAATGACTAATAATTATGGAGTACTATCCACATATTAGACACTGTGATGGGCATGTGACATTAATGAAATAGCAGTATTAGTATGTCTGTTTCCTCTTAAGTTGAGGAACCTGCAGAGAAGAGGGGTGAGGGAACTTACCAAGTCCTAGAAATAGGGTGGAAGTCAAGATCTAGCTCTCTGACTCCAAGTTCTATACTTCAGTCATCATTTTTTCTTTGATGGGAAATAATTTGGCAATAATTTGGCTGAGTTGAACTCACTTTATACAATCCAAAATGGCATGATTCTCCAAGTCAACACATTGTATCATAGAATAAAATCACTATTTATTACTGTTTTGCTCTCATCCACCAGCAGAGGGGAGTAAAAATTCACTTAAAACTGAGTCCACATTCTGAGAATGATAAAATTAAACACGAATTTAAATCCTGTACTTCTATAAATTAGTAATCCAAGGCAATAGAGTTTGAGTTAGTAAATGGCAGTTACATGGCCAGCTAATGGTAGGTCGAGATGAGCAATTACAACCCCTGGCATCCAGGAGGGGGCTCATGTTCTCTACCACTAAGGCTGCTGGTCCTTTTTTTCTTTTCTTTTTTTTTTTTTTTTTTTTTTTTTTGTACTGGGGATTGAACCCAAGAGCATTCTACCTCTGAGCTCCACCCCCAGAGCTTTTTTATTTTTTTTTAAATTTTGAAACAGGGTCTAAGTTTCTGAGACCAGCCTCGAACCTGCAATCCTCCTGTCTCAGTTTCCCAAGTACTGGGATTACAGGCATATGCCACCACGCCCAGCGTGGCTGGTCCTTTTAATGAACATAATGTTCCTTGCTATTCCACTGGGTGGTCATGTGAAATGTTTCAAAAAGCCAAACTCAGTTCTTACAAGGAGAGTAGATGACCACTAGTTTAAGATGAATTTATATCTGGCTATGATGAAACAATTAATGCAACTCCCACAAATGAACATTAATTTAACAAATTAATACACTACACAAACTAAGTGTGAACATTAACAAAAGCAAAATTGAGAACTAAAAGCAGATAAAAATTCTCTTTGGGTCTTTCAAATACACAATAATATGTTTACATAACAGTTAAACTTTATATAATTTTTATTTTAATAGGTAAAAACCAAAATCAGATATTAAAATGGACAGTAAATCAACAACAAATTAAATATATTCATAATTCCATGTGAACTATAAAATCTATTTAAAACATGCATTTTTAAATGCACTTTAAATTTCACAAATTTTCTTAAAATGATTTTTGATGGTTTTTTAAAAATTCAAATGATGTTCTGAATGCTAGTATGAGCACAGTTCATTAAAAGCAAAGTTGTCTCTACTCATTTCAAGAACAATTAACATGATTATTTATTAGTCATTAGTGCCAAGCCTAGAGAATACCTTTAAACCAAAGAGAACTGAATGTTCTTTGATAATGTCAGGGTCTCATCGTCTTAATTGAGTTTAATTTCTTTTTGGCTGATGGGATTCTCATATATTCTTTGAGTTCTTAAATAGGAAGAGGAAAGGAAGGTTGGGAACTAATTGTTTATGGGTGGAGGTGAAAGAGGATGGTCACAGTGTCTGCCTGAGAACACTGGGCCAAGGGGAGGTGGCCCCTGTGAAAAGAAAAGAAAGCAAAACAACCACAAAACCGACCCTGGCTTCTGGGTTGGAGAGACAACACTTCCAATTCCTCTTAGTTATTTATACTCTTCCATGGCTCTCCCTTCCTCTTCCATCTTTTTTTTTTTTTTTTGCAGTACTGGGGATTGAACCCAGGGGCATTCTACCTCCGAGCTACACCCTCGGCCCTATTTTTTATCCTTTATTTTGAAACCGGGTCTCACAAAGTTGCGGAGGGCCTCACTAAGTAGCTGAGGCTGGCCGCGAACCCGGATCCTCCTGTCTCCGCCTCCCAAGTACTGGGATTACAAGCATGCGCCACCACGCCCGGCCTCTTCCATCTTACACTGAGCTAAAGCAGGGCAGATTCTGGCTCCTTGGGGGCAGGACCGAATGTAACTCCAGCTTAAGTTCTACCTCTTCTACGCCTGAGGGGGAGGACACACCAGTTCGTGTTCATTCTGACTCCCACCTTGCCTGTCATCTTTTTCTGGCCATCACAGGAACAGGAGGGGCTACCTAGGCTCTAGGCCTACACTGGGTAATCCAGACTTTCATTACAGCGAGTTGGTAGTTACTAGTTAATGGCTCAAATGGAAACAAATTATGCCTAAATTCTCATTCTTTTTTTTTTCTTAGACATAGTTCTGTTGGTTAAAAAGGCCGTAGGAAGCAGTGGCCGGGTGCACAGAAAGTCTGCAGCACTCCTGGGTTCCTGGAACCCAGCAGCCCCAGTAGCACCACTAACAGCCACAGTCCAGCTCTAAGAGTAAGCAGAGTTGTACAAGTGGGAAAATTGCAAGCTTACTTGGCCCTTGTAGTAAAGGCCTAACCTAGGCTTGTCCAAGCACTTTTTTCAGGGTGCTAACCTGGTCTCCTTTTACCTTTCAAGGCCCAAGACACTCACCCTCTGCATCCCTTATTTATCAACTACAGAATATGAAGAGAAAGGAGAAACACATATCCAGGACAGATTTTTCAATTTCTTTATTTCTCCAACTGACACTGCCATGCTTAGGTCTCTTGGTATTCACCTATTGTCCTTAGGAATAACACTGGGACTAACACAAGCCCCAAACTCCTTTCACTATAGAATCACAGCCTTCCTCCCTGCTGAGGTCGGGGATCTATAGTCTCAATTCTTTCTCAACATAGCATTCCAGGCAGCCACCAACAACAAGTGAACTGGACACTCAAGGTAACACCTATTTGCCATTCCAGTTTGTCAAAGAGAACCAGACTAGTTAAAGCAGTAAAGACATGTTTTATTCAAAAACTAATACAATAGAGGAGAAGGGCATCAGTATAGAGCTGAGTTCAATTCAAATACAGGAAGATAAAGCCAAGTGAGAATTAAATTTTGTCAGTCAACAGAAAATTACTAAATATAGAGGAAATATTTAGGTAGGTGTGTTCTTGCTAAACTGTCTTAACAGAATTCCTGCTGGGGGCAGGCCAGGGTGGTCAGATATCAAATGTGGAGGATTCTTGTGGAGAGGAGGAAAAATATCTTTTCTTCTGTACTTCAAAGTTATAGGTTGGGGCACCTTGTAACAAAAGACAAATTAACAAGAGGAAAAAAATACAAATGTATGTATTAAAACTTGTATTACAAGAGCCTTCATAAGGAAATGAAGACACAAAGAGGAGGTTAAACTTCAGTGTTTTATGAAGAATGAAAAGTTGTGGAAAAATGCGATGGAACCAAGAGAAGTAAACTGGGAGAAACTGAGCAAGGCCCGTTCATTTAGATTCCTCAGAGCATGTCTCTGTCTTTAGAGATTAGGATGTCCCTTTCCTCTGTGTATAGGGGCATCTGTCACATGCTGTGTCTTCTGACCTGCTTCAAGAGAAGGTCAGAAAATCCTTCTCACACCTGCGGTCTCGCACATTCTGTCATCTTTAAATGCTCACTATGCCAGTGTGCCATATCTGGGGGTACAGTGTCCTGAACCCTGTCACTTTCTCAACTGATTTAGCAGGATTCATGCTACAACTAAACTCAGCAAAGATGAATACAGAGGCCCTAGACAAGGCCTGGCCACTAAGAGGGCTCAGAGGAGCATAATTAAGGTTTGGCTAAGAAAAGAATCTTGTCATATCTGGAGTTTAGAGTATACTTCCCTCGAAAGATAAGAAACTGCAAACAACTCTAAAGCAATCCACCTGTGGTTCTAAGTTGGGGAAAAACTGTATGCACAAATGGCTGCTTTTGACACCAGACAATTCTGAGCTGTTGAGACACCCCAAGTATGATGCCTTGGCATGCTGAGTGTTTTGAGCTGAAAGTGATTGGGAGGGCCACAGTAGCATGGAGATCTCTCTGATCTTCTCCCAACCTCCCGTCTCCCACTATCTTTGTCCCACGAAGCAGGTCTTAGAAACTAGGATTTCCTTTCCACTGAGCAAGCCATAAAACCTAGGAAGGTCACTCTTCCTTCCTCCCACTGAAGACCCCCATGGCCAGTGTCCTGCCCTACACCTGGGGAGAAGGAACATTGTGCAAGAACACAGAAAAGAATCTGCACAAACAGTCCATGCTGCCCCCAACCCCAGTTTACTACCACTAAATCACACTCCCTTTTTGTCCAATCATGATCCTCTGCTTCAATCTACTTCTTTCATCAGACTTAATGTAAAAATACAGTCTCCCCTGGGTCTTTGGGTCTGCATTTCTGAAGGCTCTCATGTCACGTAAAACTTTGGTTAAATAAATGTGTTACACTTTTATTAACCTGTCTTTTATGATGGGGGTGTCAGCCATGAATCTTGCAATGGGCGAGGAAAAGATATTAGTTTTTCTCCCCTACAGGGTTCAAGGCTCCAGTGGGTATTTTTTTAAAAAAAGCAAAACAAAAAACTTGAGTCATATAGCTCAGATTCAATTTTTCTCTGAGACTATACAGATAAAATTGAACACGCATTTCATAACTTGTTCAAGAAGGCAAACATATAAGTCACTGAAAACATAGTAAGATTGAATTACCAAACCTTAATTTGAACCTTGTAATAGTCACATCATGAAAAGCCCTTTCTATTGCATTTTCTATTAGTCGAATAGAGTTTGGAAGGCAGGCTGTCAGTTACAGAGCTGTAGGTGCCTCTACTCATAACCCATTTTGCAGCTGACATGGAGGGTTACAGATGTTAAACAAGAAAGAAATATTATTTTTCTTTTCTATGGAATTGCGTCCAGAAGCATGGTGCTGATGACTTGGAAGGAAGGGCTTTTTGCTTGTGTATTTCTATTTCTGCGAGCACTTTTTCCCTATTAAAATTTTAATGGAATAGGCCAAGTTCCCATATTCAGCTATCAACCCTGGGTACTTACCACAACAGCTGTAAGAATTAAGAATTTATTTTCTGGACAGTCTAGAAGAGCACGGATGACATGTTCACTATCCAGCCACCTGACCGTCCTCCAGGCCAGCTTTAACCAACACCCCTTCTCTGAAGTCGCCATTCTAGATTCTGATTTGGAAGGGCTGGGATATAGGCCGGAACTTTTTTTTTTTTTGTACTGGGGATTGAACCCTTCTACTTCTAGCTACTCCCTCACCCTCAGCCCTTTTTATTTTTTAGTTTGAAACATGGTCTTGCTAAGGTGCTGAGAGTCTTGCTAAAGTTGTTAAGACTGGTCTCAAATCTGTGATCCTCCTGTCTCAGCCTCCCAAGAACTGGGATTACAGGCGCACCACTAAGCCCAGCTTGGAATCGATATTTATGAAGCACCCCAAGTGATCTTCATAATCAGAGAGGTTTGCGAAGCACCACTCCAGGAAAAGTCTTAGTTTTAGGAGTTAAGAGAGTCTCACAATAAAGCCAAGGATTTTAAGGAGAGTGCACATACCACACACAAATAAATAAATAAATAAAAACAAAAACAAAAAAAACCCTAGCAACTATGGTAGACATCCTTATCTTAGGATCTTAGGTTAAAGCACTTACTAACTGCTGCTACCTCTACTACCACACCCAGCCCCACGCCCCTCGTCCTTGGTTGGGAAGGAAAAGCAAAACTGGGGGAAGAACACCGTGGAGACATCGCCAGCACCCCACACCACCCACAAGCATCCCCTCCCTCCAGCTGAAGTTGAGCCCATGGACTCCACCAAGTCACAGGAAGGCTCTGAGGAGCAGATCAGAATACACTTCTGCACACATTTATTTTGCATTTCATGGAGAGTGAAGCTCCACCCTCTATAATGAGGTATCATAATTACTCTTTTTCTCCCATCTCTCCACAGTACCTTTAGGAAAAGCAGGGATTCAGAAAACAGTCTTGTTGACTCACAAATGCATCCAGTAGAAAGGAATTCTCTGAAAAGACTGAGGGAGGCAGAGCTGGAAGACAATGAATGTGTGTGAAGTAGCACAGGAGAAAGAAATCCAAGGGGAGAGAGAAGGAAGCAACAGGGGAGGGCAGCTTGGGTGGCGGCGGACTTTCTCAAGCCTTCTCTTTCTTGCAGAATTGTCTCTCCCAGGCTCTTATCCTACACAAGAGGCTAAAGCAAACTGACTTCATTGTTTCTGCCTTGACTTCTGTTGGTAAAGTCAAACTCAGAAACTACAAAAACAAAAGGACTCTGTTTGGGGTCTTAGGAATTGCAGTTCAGGAGACACAGGTCAGCTGCGAATCAGTGTTCTGAGGAAGGAAGGGAACGTGGGAGAGATGGAGGTTACTGAAGGCTGAGAGGGAACAAGGGTGATGAGACTCATAGAAGATGAAGAAAAGATTGCATAGAGTGGGAAGGCCCGTAAAAGAAGAGTCTGATAGCTTCCTGATAGGCATTGAACCCCTGGGTACAGTGTCATTGGGCATTCATTCATGTGGTTCAAAGGTGGCGGTGACATGAGCCCTGCTAGAACAAGGACTAGAAGGCTGCCTCTGCTAAAAAGATGGAGTCTTCACTTTGGGCCTGTGCATATCCGATGGGTAACTAGAAGCAGGATAAATAACTTGGCATCTCTGCCTCCATTTTGTTTCTGTCTCCTTTGCTCTGAGTCACTGGATTCCATGTAAAGGATGCTTAGTTGTCTACATCTATACCTGCCATTCTATGTGCTGGGCTCACACAATAAATCCTAGGAAACAGATTAATGTTATAGCTCATACTAGTCTTATGTAACCAAAAGGTTCGTAGACTCCAGGGTGACCAATGAATCAGAATAAATGTTGCTCACTACAGGATTGGGTCACCCCCTCCAGCAGGATCAAAGAAAGTAGTTTTTAGGTTACAATCTGTGAGGAGCATTGGGATTCCTGCTGCCAATACAGGAAGAGATAGAAGAAGTAAAGCAGCTGTAATTGAAAGTGATCATACAAAGGTATTTGAATTTACGACATGGACACTAATTTTATATTAATAATTGTAGTAATAAAATTAGTAACACCTACAAAAGAGGATACACCTGCAAGACGAAGTGTAAAAATGGTTTCATTTCCAGAGGCTCCTGCATGAGCTAAGTTACCAGCCAGTGGTGGATAGACTGCTCAGCCAGTTCCTGCTCCAGCTTCAACTACTGAAGAAGCAAGCAGTAGGAGACATGAGAGAGGAAGGAGCCAAAAGCTTATATTGTTTTTTCGGGGGAATGCTACATCAGGGGCTTTTATTATCAATGGTCTGATCAATACACATCTTGTGATTAGTTGAAACTACTGCCCAGGCAATAGCAACTTTCTTATTGCTGCCCACAAGACCCCACCTGACCAATCCTGAGATAACGATCAACCAGACCAGTTTGACCAAGACTGCTTGACCACGCATAGTTCTGACCCACTTTGTCCATATAATCTGGGAGCTCATGTCAGTACACCCAAAGACAGGGCTAAGGATGTTGGTCCTTACAGTACATAATTGCTATCTGATTATACACTATATAATAGGTATACTGATTAAAGTTTCTTTCCTGCTTTTCATCATTACTTTTCCATTTGGTTTTTGGGGCAAGTGAGCAGACCTGATTTGTTGTGACCACCGGAGTTGAACCTCTGGCTTAGGACTTGGTAACACTGCTCCCAATGGCCGCCCAGTGCCATTTGGAAAGCTCTTTCAATATTGCTTTCATCATAACTTTTTTCTTTTTGTTCTTTTTTTCCCCCAGTGGTACTGGGAATGGAACCCAAGGACATTCTACCTTTGAGCTACACCCCTGGCCTTATTTTATTTTTTAGTTTGAAATGGAGACTCACTAAGTTGCCAAGCCTGGCTTCCAGCTTGCGATCCACCTGCCTCAGCCTCCCAAGTACTGGGATTACAGGCATACGCCACCACGCCAGGCTTATTTTTTGTTTTGAAACAGGGTCTCACTAGGTTACCGAGAGTCTCGCTATGGTGCTGAGCCTGACTTTGAACCTCCTTTCTCGGCCTCCCAAGTACTGGGATTACAGGCGTGTGCCACCACACTTGGCTATAACCACTTCCCATCTGTTTCCCTGTCTCTCTGCCCACTCAAAGGCAAGCACATCTGGGTAACTTACCTTTAGGCTTAAAACATCATGTTACCCCTGTCAGAAAAATGAGCAGTGTTAGGAGACTGGAGGAAAGAGAGAGGCAGAATGGCAGTAACTTTCTTGAGCAGGAAGTTTGGAGGCAGGGAGAGCTGTTTAGGAAGGCGGACTGGAAAGCGTCTCTGTGTTCCACTTTGGAAATCCCACGCTGCTCAGCACGGATCTCCATTGTTCCTCAGATCTTCTGGAGTCCAGCTGCTGCTGCTTTGAAGGCAGCGGCACACAGAGGCGAAGCCGCCAGGAAGCTGGCTTTATGCAGGCGCAGGCAGTCACTCGCACAGCTCCATCCAGCCTCACAGATCAATGGCCACTTTCACGCGTGGGTGAGGACGTGAGCGGCAGGGGGCCGTTTCCTGGGTCCCTTTGTGTTCTACACCCACCGTGGGAACAGCAGGTCTCCAGGTCCTGCTGCAGCTGGGGTTTCTGTCAACCCGGTAAAGAGCAGCAAGGACACTGGCCTCGCTGCAGTGGTCTGGGACCTGCCTGTAAGCGCTAACGGGAGGGGCGTCTCCAGAAGGACGGCGGGCAAAGGGGTGGGCATACACTTCTGAAGCAAAAGCAAGAAATCAGGAGTTCTTTCATTGATTGTTTGGTGGATCGACTTTTTAAAACAATTTTAAAGTCTAAAATAAGCCAAAAGAGTACAGTTGTTAGGTAGCGAGACAGAAGAACATGGAGGGGTTTACTCTATGATCAGGGTTTACTCTACTGAGAATGGCAAAAAGTCACTCCACATTAAGTACTGAAGAACCTTGCCCCAAACAGACTCGTTCATGGCAAAATACTATTTTTTTTTAATACTGGTGATTGAACCCAAGGGCATTCTACCTCTGAGCTCCATATCCAGCCTTTTTTTAATTTTTAATTTTTTTCATTTTGAAACAGGGTCTCACTAAGTTGCTGAGGGTCTCACTAAATTGCTGAGGCTGGCTTCAAACCTGTGATCCTCCTGTCTCAACCTCCCAAGTACTGGGATTACAGGTGTGTGCCACCACATGAGGCTCATATTACTTTCTTAAATCTGAGGGAACCTGATGTAACCAGCCTAAGGGATTTCGCTGAAACATGAGCAGAGCACTAAGCCTAGGAGTTTCCCATGGGTATTGATGGGAAATTTTCCAACAGGGCAGAAACAATGCAGACACACTAAGCTCTGGTGTGACCTAGCAGAAGCCGCTCCCAAATACATTACACATGAGGGAGGAGGCTTCTAGACCAAAATAAAACCACCACTTGGAAGACACCATTGCCATTCAGATTGCTCCGGACACACTCTCTGGAGCGTAACCCCTCCATTCTACTATGGCCTTCTCTCTTAAAACTGTTCCTAAATACACCTTTTATACTTCTACTATTCCTGTCTCCTGCCTGAAATCTTTCTTTGAGAAAGAAAAAGAATCAAAGAAGATCACTGCCTGCTAACACAGTGGCACTTAATTTTTACCATTCCCACCCCCTATTCATTCATTCATTCATTCATTCGTTTGTTTGTTTACTTGTTTATTTATTTGTACTGGGAATTGAACCCAGGGGCATTCTACCTCTGAGCTACACTACCAGCCCTTTCTTACTTTTTATTTTGAAACGGGGTCTCACTGAGTTGCTGAGAGCCTCGATAAATTGCTGATGTTGCCTCAAACCTGCGATCCTCCTGCCTCAGCCTCCCAAGTACTTGGATTACAGGTGTGCATCATCATGCCCACTTTCTCACCCCCTTTTTAAATAAAATAAAGAATATAAGAGAAACCAGAGAACAGACTGCAAAAGATGTTTCAGCAGCCGGGCGTGGTGGCGCACGCTTGTAATCCCAGTACTTTGGGATGCGGAGACCGGAGGATCCGGGTTTGCGGCCAGCCTCAGCTCTCTCTCTCTCTCTCTCTCTCTCTTTCTCTCTCTCTCTCCCTGTCTCTCTCTCTCTCTCTCTCTACTTAGTGAGGCCCTCCGCAACTTCGTGAGACCCGGTTTCAAAATAAAGTATAAAAAAAATAGACTGGGGGTGTAGCGTGGAGGTAGAACGCCCCTGCGTTCAATCCCCGGTACCGCAAAAAAAAAAAAAAAAAGATGTTTCAGCAACTGAAGGTCTGATTACAATGAAGCAAATAAGTCACAATGTGCTGCCTTTTGCAGAAAGGGTAAACAACATTCCTATAAGATTCAGACTAGGTTCTGTTTTCATCGCGGCCTCCTAGGCTGGATTGAATGAACAGAACATGAGGCCCAGAGCTGATTGAACATGAACATGAAGTCCGAACAAGTACAGTGTCTTAACAGATGCCGCCAGATCCCAGAGTTGCACAGGGCTGTCAGTGGGTGGCGATTACCAGTGTAGTCACTCATGAAAGTTGCTTTGTACTTTCCAGCTCAAACAAGGCTTCAAGGAAAGAGCCTGTTTTTAAAAGGCAAAGCACAAAGCACTGCTAAGTGATGCCATTTAGGATGAAGAAGAAAGCAAGAGAAGCACTGGTTTTAAAAGTTCTATAAGAGCAGTGCAGGAAGCACGGGGGCCTCGGGTTTAGATATTCTATCACTTCACTAACCATGCTGGGTCACGTGACAAGCCATCAGATCAGCTAATGGGAGAATCTTGGAAATAGGAAGTGATGGGGCTCAGGATATACCATCCCAAAAGATGACCGTAGGTGACCAGAATGTGCCATTCATATGGGCCAATTTGGGGTAATGATTACTTTTGAGTTTGTTTTGTTTTGAGAAACTGCAGACACAGGAGAAACCTTTGAAAACAGAGTGCAAGTTGCCCTTTTGTAAGGGAAATCTACATCTATAAAAGAAATATCCACTTGTAAGGATGTGTCCCTCTCTGTACCAAGAAGAGGAAGATGACTAGCTCCTCAGAGACTGAGGAGAAGGAGTGACTAGCAGGTCACTGATATCAGATCACATGGACTTAGCACCTGCATGACAAGCCTTCACCTTGTTTACCACGCTGTTCCTGATCACCTTCTCCATGCCACTCTTTGTGGACAGTATTTAAACCTGAAGTTTAAACTACATTTTTGAGATCTAGTCTCTAGACTTACTCATTTCTATGGCTTTCTCCCATGTGTATGTGAGGTATATGTGTCAACACACTTCTGGTTGTTTTTCTCTTGTTAATCTGTCCTTTGTTACAGGGAATCCTAGTTAAGAACTATGGAAGGTGGAGAGAAAATTATTCTTCCTCCACAACAGGAGCAAATACATGTTTCTATGGGCTGATGAATGTGCCCATCTCCAGGAAGAGCACCATGTTGAAACTGGGAGAGGATGGAGCTTCTCAGAAAGCAGGAAAGCCAGGCGTGGTAGGGCATGCCTTAACCCAGTACTTGGGAGGCTGAGACAGGAGGACCACAAGTTCAAAGCCAGCCTCAGCAACTTAGTGAGACCCTGTTTCAGAATAAAAAATAAAATAAGGCTAGGGGTATAGCTCAGAGGTAGAATGCTTCTTGGTTCAATACCCAGTATCACACACATGTGCACACACACACACACACACACACACACATGCACACGCGTGCACACACGCGCAGGAAAGACATGAACTGACATTACAATGAAGAGGATATAGAGGTGAAAAGATGTTCAACATTATTAGCAATTAATACATAAAACAACTACCAACATGATAGAATTAAATATAACCATATCAATTATGTTAACCATAAAAGGTCTAATATCTTAATGTAAAAGGCAGAAATTGCAAGATTACATAAGAAAATAAAACTCAATTATAAACCATACAGAATAAAACCATTTAGAATATAAAGACATAGATTTAAAAGTAAGAGGAGAAAAGATGTATGCAAACATGAATCAAGAAAAAAACCTGAAACATATATAAATATCAGGAAAGTTAGACCTCAAAACAAAAATATCTTCAGGTAAAAAGAGGGCCATTATATGATGATAGCATATCAGTTCATCAAGAAGACATAATTTTAAGCGTGTATACATTTTTGAAATAAATAAAACTGGGAAAATGAAAGAATAGACTCATTCACAGTACCAGTGTCAGAGGAGAGATTAGTAGTTGTCTGGGGATGAAATGGATTATATCCTGCAAAGAGGCAGGAGGAGATGGTTTGGGAATGTAGAGAATCACTGTATCTCAATTGTAGTGATGGCTACACAGGTGCACACGTTTGCCAAGACAGACTGTACACTTCTGAGTAGGTACAGTTGGTTATATGTAAATTATACCTCCAGAGACTAGAATAAAAATTTACAAAACTATCCTTGAATGTATTTTTGTTTGTTGTTTTGCATTAATATTTCAGAGTAGCTGTGCTTATTTTCTCTAGAGACTTTTTTCTTTATGGATGAGCAATATAACTTTCATTATAGCAAAGCATGATTCACCTGGCCTGGTACATAGAAAACATTACAGTTGGAACATGATTGACATAAAATGAACTTTTGGATCATCATATTAAGTAGATTTCTGGAACAAGTTTCTGTAAATAAAAAACTAGGGTAAAAATGGAATGGCTTTGGCTGGAGGTGTGGCTCAGTGATGGAGCTTGTGCTTAGCATGAATGATGAAGCCCTAAATTCAATCTGCAGCACCAAAACAAACAAACAAACAAAACAAAACAAAAAAGAGAAGCAAAGGAAAGAAAAGAAAAATATGACATGGTTATTTTAACAATTAATCATTTTTATATTATCCATATAATATACCATTTAGTATATAGTTGTCCCTCCATATAAATGGGGTATTGGTTCCAGGCTTCCCCCCACCCCAGATACCTAAATCTGTGAATGGTCAAGTCACTTATATAATATGGTGAAGTGTTTGCACACAACCTATGCACATCCTCCCATACACACTAAATCATTTATAAATTACCTGTAACATATAACACAATGTAAATGTTATGTGAATAGTTATAATATTGTATTGTTTATAAAATAATAACAAGGAAAAATGCCCATTCATGTTAAAGTACGAGGCAGTATTTTTCCCTGAATATCTTTGTTGCAGGAGGCTTGGTCCACAGAGAACAAGAGACAGAGGCCAGGGTAAGATAGATCTGAGCCCCAAATGGTGTCATCATACAGATTATACAGCCCCCAAGAGACAGGTTTTGATTGAATCAGTAACCGGCAGGGGTACCAATATGAGAGCTTGGGTCAGGTTTCATTTGTGCTTCCTGAGCTAGATTTCCTCTATGAGCCTCCATGTGGGCAGGACTGGGTGGCACCTTCTGGGCCCTAAGTGGCTGGGACTGGGGGGCTCCATCTTGCTGGACTTAGCTGCCTTATCTTGTGGTCTTAGCAGCCAAGAGAAGCCCTCCTTTGTTTACCTCAGAGGCGGGCCTGTGAAGAAAGCTTTGTTCTCCTATCTTGTCCATAGGCTTTTAGTCAAGAGTTGTCTTCAAAGACATAGCCAACCTCCTGCCTCATCTTCAATCCACTATTGGTCAAATCTATGGTACAGAACCCACAGATAGGCTAGACAGGGCCAACTGTACACATATACAAAATCACCTACATAATTTTGACTTAAAAATATTTACAAGTACTTGTCAACCAAATATCTCAGTGGGAACACTGAACACTGATACACCTTAGTTAAATAAACACAGCATAGTCATTCTAATTGGGACAGAAGTGGCTTCAAAGACATTGAGTAGAGCTCTCCATCAAAGAATGTTTAGACATTTTAATTGGGGAAAAATAGTGAGAGGACTATTTGAAATTGTTAATCATCTGAACCCTCTTTAGAGTTTAGATATAAAGTGCCCTTTGGAGTGAAATTAGGGTTTCCATACCTGCCCCCCCCCCATGACTATCACTGGCTTTCATCAAAACAGACAAAGCAGAGACTCCAGTCCTCGTCAGGCTCCTCCTCCTCGCCCTCATCCTCGCATCAGGGATTGCTGTGTTTATGATGCTCCAGGTCTACCTAACCCCTTTACACATTTTAACTCCTTTAGCTATCTCAAAAACCTATGGGGTAGATGTATTCATTATTAATTCTTATCTTATCAATAACTGGTTGAGAGAGATTAGTCATCATTTCACAGTTAAGAAGTAGAGCTGGGGTTTTTGCTTGTTAGGTTGGCATTCTACTTCCAAGCTATACCCCCACACACCCCCACACACATCTTTTTATTTTTTATTTTGAAACAGGGTCTCCATAAGTTATTGAGGCTGGCCTTGAACTTGCAATCCTCTTGTCTCAGTCTCCCAAGTGCTGGGATTACAAGTGTGTGCCATTGCGCCTGGCTTTAGGGTTTTTCTTTTGACGGTTTCATAATGGAAATTGCCCTTTGAAGTATTATTGTGTGTTGTGACTAATACGGTAATATATTTTAAAATATATACATCATATATTTATTTAAAAGAAAGAGACCAAACCCACAGTCCATCCTGAGCTACAACAGTCTCAGGACAGGTTCTTGTAAACAGCAAAGGCAACCAGACATTTCCAAGTACAAAGCTCTCTGGACTATAACAATCATCAACACCCGAGAAAGACCCAGCCACAAACAGGAGGCAGAAAACAGAACTACAGCCAGGGGAAAAGGTAATAGAATGAATAGAAGCAGACTTTAGAACAAGGCCAGGGTATCTTTCCAAAGGAACTGAAGTCATAATATTATAGGGATGCATGCATATCTATGTTTATAGCAGCAGAATTCACAATAGCCAAACTATGGTCCCAGCCTAGGTGTCCATCAACGGATGAACAGGTAACAAAACTGTGGTGTATACACACAGTAAAGTTTTACTTAGACATAAAGAGGAACTAAATTATGTCATTTTCAGGAAAATGGATGGAACTAGAGAATATTATGCTGTGAGATTAGCCAGTCTCAAAAAGTGAAGGGTCAATATGTTTTCTTTCATATATATGCAAGAGAGAAACTGGGAAACAAGAGACTTCAGATAAATGAGGAGAGATATAAGTAAAATAGTGGAAAGGGACTTGGGGAGGGAGGGGAGAAGGGAAAGGAGAGACTTGATGAAGGAAACAGCTAAAATGATTCTATGTGTACTTATGAAGCTATCAGTACCAACTTCAATATTATAGGAGGGAGGAGGGGGAAGCAGGGTGGTATACAGAGGGAAATGTGCTGGGTGCATGTATGTTTCTATCACAGTAAACCTCAACATGATGTATGGTTACAATGCACCAATAAAAGTATATTTAAAAAATAACAAGAATACTATTCGATCAGAGATTGTGAGAATACAATGCATAAAGTTTTAAAAATTCTACATTAAAAGTAAAGACTGACAAGATATAAAACATTTCATTTCAACTCATTGAGGTAGAGAACTAAAGGTTTCATTTAGTAGATAGAGAACTAGAAAAAAACATTGCTCCCATACTTGCAACAAGAAAAACATAAGAAAAATCTTTGTGTTTTTGTATTAAACCAAAAGTAAAATATAAAATGGTACAAGAATGTTCGGGGAAATTGAGCAGTTTATTATTAAGTTAAAAATACCCTGTGTTAGCTTTTCATCACTTTGACAGATACCTGAGACAAACAACTTAGAAGAGGAAAGATTTATCTTGGCTCATACTTTCAGAGTCTCAGTCCATGGTTGGCTGGTCCTAATGCTTTGGGCCTGAGGTAAGGCAGAACATCTTGGCAGAAAGGGCTGGCCGAGGAAAGCTGCTCAGCTCATGGCAGCCGGGACAGGAAGAAGAGAGAGAGAGAGAGAGAGAGAGAGAGAGAGGTGCCAGGGACAAAACAGTCCCCAAGGACACACCCCCAGTGACCTACTGCCTTCACCCAGGTCCCATTTCCTATAGTTCCCTTCCCAAAAACCCCACCTCTGAACATTGTTGCACTGGGGACCAAAGTTCAGCACATGAATCTTTGTCTTTGGGGGACACTTCAAACCATAACATGGCTTTATTATGCAAACCAGGTAGATAATCCTTTACTGAGTACTTTCTCAAAAGAATGAAAACACCCATACAACTAAACTGCAAATGAATGACACAAGATTTGCTTACACAGAGATGTAGCACCATAGGACTGGCCAGCTAGTAGCAGATCTCAGGGGCAAACTTTCCAAATTTCCCTGGGCTTCAGTCCCTAGGGAGAACTAGCTACAGATGATGCCTAGTCAGTTTGTGAGGTGTGGAATAGTGGAATTTTAAAAACTCTTTCCAGGTGATTTTGGTGTGCTGGTGGGTCTAAGGCACTAGCAAGATTAGGCAGTCATGGGCTGAAGTACACATATAAATGTACTGTAGAAAGTGGTATTGTATACAATATATAGCTAAAAGTACACTCAGGAGAGCACGCCTATACTCCCAGCAACTCGAGAAGCTGATACAGGAGAATGGCAAGTTGCAGGTCAGCTGGGCAGTTTAGTGAGACCCTGTCTCAAAATAAAAAAAAAAAGGGCTGGAGGTCTAGCTCAGAGGTACACACACACACACACACACACACACACACACACACGAGGGAACACACAAAGGAGCAAAGAATTAAACATTCAACACATTTGCTCTAGAAGAAATGAAACAGAACATGGAATCGATTAAATAAAAATCAAAGATAAAATAGGTCAAAAGGAAGACTGAAGATGTAAGAAAGCAAATGGAGGGCAGAAATGCCTCAAGAAGGCTAATAAATTGGAAACAGCAAGGAACTGAATGACCACACTGCAAAGCAGATTAGTGACTGTGAAGGAAGACCTGAAATGCTAACAAAGAAGAAAAGACAAAGATTAAAGACATTGAAAGGAAAAGATACAGAAGGCAGATAGGACCCAGCCCATACAAATGAGGCAAAATGAAGTCACTTTCTCCAATGTGAAATACAGGACAGAAAAATGTTAATTTAGAGTAGTACTAAATTCTCTTATGTATCAAAATGAAGCAATACTCAATGAAAAATTTAAAGGCATAAAACTGACAAATTAACATACGGATGGATTTTTTTATATATTCATTTATTGGTGCATTGTAATTATACATTTGATAAGTGTCAGGGTAGCAGAATCATATATGCACACATTGTTCATTTAGCCCTCCCTCCAATCCCACCCTATTCCCTCCCCTTCCCTCCTTATCATGCTCTGCATAGTAATTGATTCTGATAAATTTGTGTGTATACATCGTGTGCATTAGTGGGTTTCCCTCTCCCCCCCTCCCATCTCACTCAGTTAGGTCCCCTTCTTGCTCATCTAAAGTTTTCTCCTTTGTCTGGAGTCCCTTCTAAGTCCCATGCTCCCTAGCTTTCACATATTAGGGAGAACATCCGACTTTTCACACTTTGTCACTGACTAATCTCACTTAGCATAATGTTCTCCAGTTCCCTCTATTTCCCTGTAAATGATGTAATTTTGTTCTTCTTTATGGCTGCGTAAAATACCATTGCGTACATATCCCATAGTCTTGTAATCCATTCATCTGTTGATGGACACCTTGGCTGGTTCCAAAGTTTAGCAATTGTGAATTGTGCAGCTATAAACATAGATGCACATGCATTAGTCTGGCAGTTTGGTTTCAGTCCATTTGGGTAGATGCCTAGAAGTGGTATTGTTGGGTCATATGGTAGGTTCATTCCCATTCTTCTGAGGATCCTCCACACTGTTTTCCAAAGTGGTTGCACTAATTTGCAATTCCACCAACAGTGTATTAGAGTTCCTGCTTCTCCACATCTTCGCCAGCATTTGTTGTTGTTTGTGTTTTTAATGATTGCCATTCTAATTGGGGTTAGGTAAAATCTCAGGGTAGTTTTGATTTGCATCTCTCTGATTGTTAATGATGTTGAACATTTTTTCATACATTTATTGGCCATTTGTATTTCTTCTTCTGTGAATTGTCTATTTAGTTCACTTGCCCATTTTTTGATTGGGTTATTTGTTTTTTTTAGTGGTGATTTTTTTAAGTTCTCTGTATATTCTAGATATTAGTCCTCTATCAGAGGAGAAGCTGGCAAAAATCTTCTCCCATTCTGTCATCTCTCTTGAGGATCTTGATTATTTCCTTTGCTGCACAAAAGCTCTTCAGTTTAATGCAATCCCACGTATTGATCCTCATTTTAATTTCCTGTGCCTTTGGGGTCTTGTTGAGGAAGTCTTTACCTGTGCCTATGTGTTGAAGTGTTGGAACTATGCCCTCTTCGAGTAGCTGCAAGGTCTCTGATCTGATTTCTAGGTCTTTGATCCATCTTGAGTTGACTCTTGTACAAGGTGAGAAGGTGGGGTTTATTTCTATTTTTCTGCATATGGTTAGCCAGTTTTGCCAGCACCATTTGTTGAAGAGACTATCTTTTTTCCAGTGGATGTTTTTAGTCACTTTGTCAAAAATCAATTGGCTGTAGGTATGTGGATTTGTTTCGGAGTCTTCTATTCTGCTCCATTGGTCTATGTGTCTGCTTTTCTGCCAATACCATGCTGTTTTTATTACTATGGCTTTGTAGTATAGTTTTAAGTCAGGTATTGTGATGCCTTCTGCATGGTTCTTGTTGCTGAGAACTAATTTGGCTATTCTGGGTTTTTTGTTGTTCCAAATGAATTTAAGGACAGATTTTTCTATGTCAGTGAAGAATGACTTTGGTAGTTTAATGGGTATTACATTGAATCTGCAGATCACTTTTGGAAGAATGGCCATTTTGATATTTATTCTGCCTACCCAAGAGCATGGGAGATCTTTCCATCTTCTAACATCCTCTTCAATTTCTTTTTTCAATGTTTTATAATTTTCCTTGTAGAGGTCTTTTACCTCCTTAGTTAGGTTTATTCCCAAGTAATTTATTGTTTGGGGGGATATTGTGAGTGGAAAAGTCTTCTGTATTTCTTTTTCAGTGGATTTATGGTTGGCATACAGAAAAGGTTCTGATGATTTTTTTTTTTTTTGTGGTACCGGGGATTGAACCCAGGGGCATTCTACCTCTGCGCTATACCCCCTGCCCTCTTTTTTTTATACTTTTATTTTTGAAACTGGGTCTCACGAAGTTGCGGAGGGCCTCACTAAGTAGAGAGAGAGAGAGAGAGAGAGGGACAGGGAGAGAGAGAGAGAGAGAGAGAGAGAGCTGAGGCTGGCCGCAAACCCCGATCCTCCGGTCTCCGCCTCCCAAGTACTGGGATTACAAGCGTGCGCCACCACGCCCGGCAGGTTCTGATTTTTTAAGATTGATTTTGTATCCAGACACTTTGCTGAATTTGTTGATCAGTTCTATGAGCCTTTTGGTTGAGTTTGCTGGATCTTCTAAGTATAATATCATGTCATCTGCAAATAGATAGTTTTATCTCCTCTTTTCCTATTTGTACTCCTTTTATTTCCTTCTCTTGCCTTATTGCTCTGGCTAGAGTTTCAAGTACTATATTGAAAAGGAGTGGTGACAGCGGACATCCTTGTCTTGTTCCTGTTTTTAAGGGGAACTCTCGAAGTGTTTCCCCATTCAGTATGATGTTTGCTGTGGGCCTATTGTATATTGCCTTTATGATGTTGAGGTATGTTCCTTCTATTCCGATTCTCTGCAGTGTTTTTAGCATGAATGGGTGCTGGATTTTTGTCAAATGCTTTTTCAGCATCTCTTGAAATGATCATGTGATTTTTGTCTTTGGTTCTGTTTATGTGGTGAATTACACGGATTGTTTTATGGATATTGAACCAGCCTTGCATCCCTGGGATAAACCCAACTTGGTCATGGTGTATAATTTTCTTGATGTGGTTTTGAATGTGTGTTGCTAGTATTTTATTTAGAAGTTTTGCGTCTAAGTTCATCAATGATATGGGCCTCTAGTTTTCTTTCCTTGAGCTGTCTCTATTTGGTTTTGGTATTAATGTTGTGATATTGGCTTCATAGAATGTATTTGGGAGAGTCCCGTTTCTTTCTATTTCATGGAATAAATTGAGGAATATTGGACTTAGTTCTTCTATAAAAGTTTTATAGAATTCACCTGGAAAACCATCTGGACCTGGGCTTTTCTTTGATGGTAAGCTCTTTATTGCTGCTTCAATCTTTTTGATTGTTATTGGTTGGTTTAATTTTTCTATATCTTCTTGATTCAATTTGGGAGGGTTGTATGTGTCTAGAAATTTGTCAATTTCTTCTACGTTTTCCATTTTGTTTGAGTATATCTTTTCAAAGTAGTTTCTGATAATCCTTTGTATTTCCACACTGTCAGTGGTGATATCTCCTTTTTCATCTCTTATTTTGGTAATTTGGGTTGATTCCCTCTTTCTTTTGGTTAGGTTGGCTAATTATCTATCTTGTGTATTTTTTTGAGAAACCAGCTTTTGGTTTTGTTGATTTTTTGTATTTTTTTTTATTCTCCACTTCATTGATTTCTGCTCTAAATTTAATAATTTCCTGTCTTTTACTGTCTTTGGGGTTAGACTGTTCCTACTTTTCAAGGGCTTTGTGTCATTCAAGGAGGTGTGTCATTAGATTGTTTATTTGGTGCTTTTCAGTTCTACTTATGTGAGCACTCAGTGCTATGAATTTTCCTCTTAATACTGTTTTCAACGTGTCCCAGAGATTTTGATATGTTGTTTCCCTATTTTCGTTTGTTTCTAGGAATTTCCTTATTTCCTCTATGACCCATTCTTCATTCAGCAGTGTGGTATTCAGTCTCCACGTGTTTATGAGATTTCTATGTGTCTTCTTGCAGTTGATTTCTAGTCTCATTCCATTATGGTCTGAAAATATGCAGGGGATTATATCACATTTCTTGAATTTGCTAGTACTTGCTTCGTGGCCTAGGATATGGTCTATTTTAGAGAAGGTTCCATTAGCAGCTGAAAAAAATGTGAATTCGGCTGTAGTTGGGTGGAATATTCCGTATGTGTCTAGTAGGTCTGTTTGACCTATGGTGTTCCTTAGGTCTGAGGCATCTTTACTGACCTTTTGTCTTGAAGATTGATCGAGCAGTGTGAGAGGAATGTTGAAGTCTCCCAATATCACTGTATTGGATCTATGTGTGACTTAAAGTCATGAAGAATTTGTTTTATGAAAGTGGTCGCACCTATATTTGGGGCATAAGTGTTGACTGTCGTTATACACTCTTGCTGGATTGTTCCTTTCACCAGTAAAAAGTGACTTTCTTTGTCTCTTCTGATAAGTTTAGGCTTGAAGTCTAATTTGTCTGATATCATAGTTGCTACTCCTACTTGTCTTCGTGTTCTACTAGTGTGGATTACCTTGCTCTAGCCTTTTACTTTTAGTTTGTGAGTGTCTTTACTTGTAAGGTGTGTTTCTTGTAAGCAGCATATAGATGGATTAAGATTTTTGATCCATTTTACTACCTTATGTCTTTCGATTGGTGAATTGAGTCCATTTATATACAGCGTGATTATTGAGAGATGATTCTTAATTCCTAACATTTTTAGTTTTGACTTCTGTTTGAGGTAATGTTTTTTCTTTTTCCATTTCTTAGTTGGCTGTTTGATGGAAGTTATTGTTTCTTTGGTTCTGGCGTTTACTTATTATCTCTTCTTTATAGTTAATCTCTTTGAGTATTTTCTCTAATGCTGGTTTGGCAGACATAAATTCTTTCAGCTTCTGTTTGTCGTGGAAGGTTTTTATTTCCCCATCAACTTTTATAGATATCTTTGCTGGGTAGGTAAATCTTGGTTGTTTTCTCTTAGAGTTTGGAATATGTCTCCGCAGGCCCTCCTGGCTTTCATGACATGGTTCGGAAGGTCGGGGGTGATTCTTATTTGTTTGCCTCTGTATGTTACTTGGTTTTTTCTCTGTTTGCCTTTAAAAGTCTCTCCTTGGCCTCTACATTTGTCAATTTGACTATTATGTGACGTGGTGAACCTCTTCTCTGATCTTTTCTATTAGGGGTTCTATATGTTTCTTGTACCGGGGTGTCGACCTTCTTTCTACGTTTGGGAAATTTTCCAATATTACTTCTCTGAAAAGATTGTTTATTCCTTTGGTTTCAGCTTCTATTACCTCTTCTATGCCTATTATTCTTAGGTTTGTTCTTTTCAAGTTGGCCGAGATCTCTTTGATGTCCAATTCATGCTGTCGAATTGTTTTTTCTATATTATATACTATGTGCTCACTTTTGGAGTGGTCCTCTTCTAAGAGTGAGATTCTGTTTTCCATATGCTCTAGTCTACTGTTAATAGTTTGTATTGATGCCTTCATTTCAGTTATTCCATCTTCACTTCCTTCAGAGCCTCTATTTGACTCCTGTTTTGGGTGTCAGATTCTTTGCTTATTTGATCCTTCATTCCTTTCAGGCTCTCTCTGAATTCTTTTTGGAAATCCTGTATCATTTCTACTACTAAAGTTCTGAATTGTCCTTCTGGCAATCCCTGAATTTCTGTGGTAATGGGTTCTATTGTTGTGGAGTTGTGGGGGCTCATTGTTTCTTTGTTGTTCCTCCTTCCCATGATTTCAGGTTTCTTAAGTTTATATCTTTGTTGCTTTTGGTATCTCTCTCGCACTCTGTAGGTTTCCTGTGTCTGATCACTCTCCCTGTATAGTAACCTTTTGTGGATGTAGATATTTATTACTAGGTGTGCCTTAAAGGTGGCTAGCCTCTACTGTATGGTTATTCTTAGCTCTCTGTTGTGTGTTTATCACCCTTTAATACGTTCCTCGATATCTGTGTCCCATATCACTCCACTGTTGTTCTGCCAGTAGATTGTTGGTACTGGGTTGCAATTACTATAGGGTTCCTTCTGTCTGCTGCAATGGTGTTGATGATGAGATCCAGGTGTTAAGGTCCGTGGACCTGTCTGTCACCTCTGTAATAGAGGGTAGACTCAGAGATGTGGGTAGGTCAGTTTGGACCCTGTGCGTTTTTAAACTTCAGTGTGCGGGCTATTGATTTGGTTCCATATGTCAGTGGTAGTTAGTTTATCTTTGGTGTCTGACAGACTTTTCTGGTGGTTCACCTATTTGGTTTGCGCACAGGTGAAGAGCACTGGCACTCTCTGATTCCTGAGTCCCTCTGTCTCTGCCTGTTTAGGCAGAGACCCTCTTGGGATGGCCTGGGAGCAGGTAGAGGAAGGCTCACCCTCTTCACTGCCTGTGTCCCTCTTTCTGCCTGGGCACAGGTAGGGGACACGTGCACTCTCCACACATTAGGTTGAGTCCCTCTCAGGCTGGCCTGGGTGCAGATGAGGGAAGGCTCACCTTCTTCACTGCCTGTGTCTCTTTTTCTCTCTGCCTGGGCACAGGTGAGGGACATCGGCACTCTCCGCACGTTAGGTTGAGTCTCTCTCAGGCTGGCCTGGGTGCAAGTGCAGTAAGGCTCACCATCTTCAATGCCTGTGTCCCTTTTTCTTTCTGCCTGGGCACAGGTTGGGGACACCGGCACTCTCCACAGGTTAGGCCAAGTCCCGAGTCCTTCTCAGCCTGGCCTGGGCACAGGTGGGGGAAGGCTCACCCTCTTCACTGCCTGTGTCCCTCTTTCCTCTCCACCTAGGCTCAGGCAGGGAACTCTGGTGTTCTCCACTTCCCAAGTCCCTCTGGGTCTGTCTGTTTAGGCGGAGACACTCTGCAGCTGGCCTGGACGCTGAGGGTGGGGGAGGCCATGGCTCTCTGCAGCTGGTGTCTCTCTTTCCCTCCTCCTGGGTTCAGGCCAGCAATGCCCGCAATCTCCTCCCATTTAGGGCGAGACCCTCCCGGCTATCTGGGTTGCAGGCGGAGAATGCTGGCACTTTCAGCTCCCACCTCTGTCGCCGAGTCCCTCTGGGGCTATTCTAGGTGCAGGCAGGGACGCCGCGCTCCCCAGAGAAGGCTACGTTGGTCTGCAACTTTCAGACCTGCTCTATTCCTCAGATTTTTGTGTGTGGCTACAGCCACAGACTGCTTGTGTCCCCACCCTCTTTTTTTCCCAAGGGGGGGCTCTTTTCAGTTATCCTGTGAGGCTGCAGCACTCACCTCTCCTGCCGAGTGTGCGGAGGACCAGTGGATTGGGATGGAAGTGGATGTAGTCATCCTTCTCCGTCTTTTTGTCCTGGAGCTGTCGGATTTTGTGGTTGATGATGCCAATGTCTGTGAGAAAGGCCTCAGGTTGCTGGTTATAAGATTTTTCGGATCTTCTGAAGGTTCCTGCTGGTCCGGCGACCCGGTCCAGGACGGGGTTATTGTTCTCCCGTCTCTGGTTGGTTGCCCCCCCTTTTTTTTTTACCCTTTTTCAGCCTGGGTGTTAATCAGTGGGCTTCTATGTATTCTTAAATGTTATTGTCTTTAGTTCCTATATGTATGGCTGTTCAGTTCGGAGCACCTGAGACAATTTAGAGACAGGCTCTCGGTGTCCTTACTCTGACGCCATCTTGTCGACCTCCTGGATGGATTTTGTGCAAATTTAGTGAAATGAAAACCAAAACAATCTGATACTGCTTTTTACAGACAACAGTGCCAAAAATTGAAACGATTAATAAAACCAAGTGTTGACAAGGGCATAAAAATAGGAACTTGAATGTAATGTTAGATAAACCTACCATTTTCAAATATAAATACCATTCTTTTACTCCAGCACATTCATGATTAGGCATTTGTCCTACATACACACTCACAACTAGGGATATGTATAAGTAAGGTCATTACATCATTTTTAGTCATAAAAGTTGGGAAAACCCTCTAAATTTTGTTTGTAGCAGATTGGCCTAAAATTATGGAATACTAATATAATGGAAAATCATGTATTCATTGAAGAATATAGTATCTGTATATATTAATATGGAAAGATCTTTAAGGTGAATCAAGTGATACCATAAGCATTTAACAATAGTTATAATAGGAATTCATATGCTTCTGAAAAGGATATAGCTCATATTCATAAAATGCATTAAAATCAATAATAAACTGTAGTGATTCTATCTAGATTGTACTAAGCATTTATTTTACATCCTCCTATTCCATGTGAAATTTTAATCATGTTCCTATATTTCTTTCTTTTTTATTGTTATAAAAATTTAGAAGTTTTCAATTAAGAAAAAGTTGGAATGTTTTAGATTTTTATGGAGAAAAATCACTAACTAGAAAATTAGACTATTCAGAGACTTGAACTTGAACACAGCTAAGAGTTCATTCTCAAACATGCATCATTAATTTTCTTGGAAGTTATTAACTTAAGTAATTATAGAAACTATATTATATATATAATTACATAGAACTTATATACTTATATAGTGTTGAATAATTTCATTTTTGTTCATATAAAGCAGCATGAATAATATATATAACTATAATTTAAACTTAAAACAAATATTATTAAAATGACATACACAGCATTCATTTTACTCCATTGCTGCAAACAAAATATTTTCTTCTCATAGCACCTGCTCTGAAAGCCCACAAAGGAATCTTCCTTGGAAAGACATCAAAGAGGAACTGGGATTTTTAACTAACCAGGAACTGGCTAGTTCCAAACCTGAATTTTCATCATCAACGAATATTACTTCTTAGCAACACCACAGGTTTTCAGTATAGTATGATGTTCACCCTTGTGTTATGTTTTGCTCTCCAAGACCCCAACAAATAAGTTATTCTTAATGCACTAATCCCTTGTCTTTTAAGTTTCTCGCATCCTTATTTGAAAGGCACACTTGATACAGCATTTTCACCTTTCTATAAAGATCAAAAGACCAAACACAGCAGAAACTGACTGGATACAGACATGGGTGTGAGTGTTGTTTTTTTCTAAACATTTTTCTATCTTTTAAAAAAATCCCTTTGCTTACAAGACAAAGTAATATACTAGAAAAAGAAAAAAAAAGAAATAAAATAAAAAGCAAGACAACTTTAGTTCCCTTATTTTTATTTGGGAAAAAAAGAAGGGAAATCCTAGTTTTCTTCCCCCAACTTGCTTGTCCCAGCTAAGCTTGTGTTGGGGTTCAGAAATTGATACCCCCAAAGCATGGTGTTTTGGCATACTAAAAACTCTGAACTAGAGGAGACCCAAGGTCCCACTCTCCTCTTCCAGCCCGTGTCTGGCCCTCGTCCCTCCTGAAGCAGGGGAGGGCTTTCTTTGAGGCGCCCTTATCTAAGGGAAGTTCCTCCAGGAGGAGGCAGCTGTCCCGGACCCCCTACCCACATGCTGTGTCACTAGCCAGAGAAGATGCACTCACAGGCAGAGGCGAGCAAAGGTCTGACACTGCACCCTGAGAGACCCTGCCACACGCAGCCTCCACTCTTGGGAGGCTGCTCCCCCAGAGGCTTTATTTGCACAACTGACCTGTTTGTTGTACTCACCACACATTTCCTCCCTCACTCCCGCATACCCTGTCACCCCCTCCCCACAGAAGCCCAAGCCCCTATTCCTTCTGTTAATGTGTTTATTGTCAGTGTATTTCAGCAGACTCAATTCCCAAACATTCAGAGGGTAAAGGGCTGGTTTTCTTTGCCCCTGCACGTGTTGCCCTTTGACCTTCTTTCATGGGCAAGAGAAAGGACCAGGTAGACCTGGGGCATCTGGGACTAGATGAGGAGGTGAGCAGTTAGGAGTTGGAACAGGGGGCAGAGCTGGGTTGGGGAGGGAAACAGTGTGCCTGGGGCAGAAGGGGACAGCCAGCTAGCATTGTGTTTGCATACAGGCCAGCAAAGGAGGCTATGACATTTGTCCCTGGGGGACTGGGGAGCAGATGTCAGTTATATACTGGGATTACAGGTGTGTACCACCACACCGGCTTAAAAGTTTTATTCTTAAGGCAAATTAGGAAAGACCGAGATGTCCCCAGATGTATTTATTGTCAAGTGGAGAAAATTGTCTACTTTCCCAAGATCTTTTAGATTCAGGTGCCTAACTATCCCTGATTCCAGCTGCCAAGAAGAATCAGAATACAAAGCCAATGCCTAAGTAAATCCTGTTTCAGTGCAGGAAAAACTCACCTACTTCCAGAAAATCACTGTCCTTTTGCAATTCCAATATCCAGTTAACCTGATGAATAATTTAAATACACACACACACACACACACACACACACACACACAAACACACACATAAACACACACACACACACGTTTGCTTTGTAAATTGAAAATCTGGGAAAAGCTACAGGACATCATTTCTTTCAGAAAGAAGTATGCTTATTCTGTCTAGTCCAATTTATTAATAATTCTAATGGTTTGGGTCCCTCAACGTGTTCTTCCTATTGTGCTGGGTCTGGCTTCCTTTGTGACTCACACTGAGTGGCCCTCCCTGTATGGAATCCAGTAAGTACTTTAAAGCCACCTGCCCGTCAGCACTTGTTTCAAAGGTCTAGTTCACTGCCTTATTTTATCTAGTAAAACTAGGTCAATCCTGTCAGGGAAACACTGAAATGTTCAGCTGGCGCGTTAAAGCTGAACTCAACTAGCTATGATTTTTAACTTTCAGATAGTGGTGGATACTAAATGTAAAGATAGAGGCTCGTCATTCAGCCACAAGAGATTTCTGTGGCCAATTAGGACTGAACTCCGCAGGCAAAATCTTGCTCAGGTCACGAGACAGGTGGAGATCATTGGAATGGATCGTTTCTCCAGTTTACAGTCTATGGAACTCCTAAAAAGAGGCTTTTATTTAACAAACACTTATTTTAGATCTTACTATGTTCCAGACACTTTTTAAGTACTCTATAATTATTAACTCATTTAATCCAATAGTAACATTTACTGCTGAGTTCTATTATTCTGATCATTTAAGCATAAAGAAACCTAGATGATTAGTAACTTGCCCAAGGTCACAGAGCTAGTAAATGGCAGAGCTTAGATTTGAACACAGAATCCAGGTTCTTAAGGAATTTGCGATACATAATCAGGATAAAGCAGAGTTCCTCAACTTCAGCATTATTAACATTTGGGGCCACATGATTCTTTGCTGTAGAGAGCTATCCTGCACACTGTAGTACCTCAGGCCTCTATGCCTAAGTTCCTGTAGCACAAGACAAAAATGTCTTCAGATATTGCCAAATGACCCCTGGGGGGCCCAAATCATCCTTTTTCGGTATGTTGAGAGCCATCTTAGAACCGCACACTGAGATTAACTTCTTGGACCGGTTCAAGCTAAATACACAGTATTTGGCTGGGTGGGATTTGTCTGAAAGCGGACAAATTCCAAGGGATCTGATGTAATCGATGAGAGTGCAGTCTTTGATGTCTTCTCCACCCAGTAATGTTTAACCCTTCCTTCTGTAAGTTTGTCACATGATTACCTCACTGTCTTTTCCTATCTTGACCTTTGACATTTTGCTGGCTTCTGTGTTTAATCAACTTTTATGACACCTTGTTTAAAGTTTCTATAAAAGTAAAGTGCCGCCTGCAGATGACCAGGAGGATTGTCAAGCTGCCTCCTCTCCAACCACCCTGATTATTAAATATAATTTTCTCCATATTGTCATATCTGACTTTGCTGCAATCATTTTTGTGTGAGAGACTTCTTTTCAGCTGGAGCAGCAACCTTCCGTGGCAGGACCATGGAACAAGTATCGTCCACTCTACTGGTAGACCATCCCCTATTTCTATTATGGAAATAGAGTGACCAGAAAGAGGAAATGATAATAGAAAAATGTGGGCTGGCTAAAAATAATCCTACTATGTCTTCTTACCTTTTGAGAAAAATTCATTAGGAAATATCTTGATATAATCCTTTATTTGATTTTGACTTTGTCTTTCATTCCTATCTTTTTTCTAAACTTTTTTGTTTTCTGATTTAGGCAGTTAGAAAAGGAAGCCTTCTACTTTTCCCTTAAGCCACAAGTATTTGAGAAATTATTATGTTCTCAACATTGTTAGGTGCTAAGGATGAGCAGAAATATAATGAGTTATACACATCTCAGCCTAGTTGAAAAAAAATTAGAATCAATACGGCAGTCAGAATAAATGAAATGTTAATTATCCCCACAGACCACTTGTTGTGTGGGAATAAAGAACAAAATGATCACTGAGCATGGTAGTGAACAGGTCAGGCTTTATGGAAATGGTCAATGAGCAGAATTTGGGGAGGAAAAAAGTTCAAGCAAGTACAAATCACCATCCACCAGGCATGAAATGTACAGAACAGAGTGAAGTCCCACATCTGGAGAGAATGGACGGTAAAAAATAAGATACAAATAAAAAGCAAATGAGATATACAACTGAAAGAAGACAGCAGCAAGCCATTGAAAGTTTGTAAACAAGAACATGAAGTGATACATAAAGAACATGAAGATATATTAAAGAACAGGGAGAATGCAGGATTTGAGGGTGCTCATGCACAGTTGAGAAAGTTGTTAAATAATCTACTTATGTCGACTATGCAGTGGAAAGGAAGGGTGATAACAGAAGTGATTTCAAGTTGAAAAAATTGGCAGGAAATGATAGTTTATGAGACACTAAAAACAATAACAAATGTGGTAGACAGTTCCTAAGAACACTCCCAATAATCTCTTTCTCCTGCAAGGCACAGTTTTATGTGATCTCCTCCCTAGAGAATGGGCTGGACCCAGGGATTCATTTCTAATGCATAGAAAATAACAAAAGCAATGGTAGGTCACTTCCAAGATTAGATTATAAAAAGAGCATTTTGGAGATTGATTTACTGCATGGTGACTATAGTTAATAAGAATTTATTATAAGCTGAGCATGGTGGCATATGCCTATAATCCCAATACTTGAAAGACTGAGACAGGAGGGTCACAGGTTTGAGGCCAGCCTCAGCAACTTAGGAAGACCCTGTTTCAAAACAAAAAATAAAAGGGACTTGGGGTATAGCTCAGAGGTAGAACACCCCTGGACTTTTCCTCTTAAATCCCTAGTATCAATAAACAAACAAACAAACAAGTAAATAAATAAATAAGCCAGGTGTGGTGGTGCATGACTATAATTCCAGTACTTGGGAGGCTGAGACAGGAGGATCACAGGTTCAAGGACAACCTCAGCAAGTAGTGAGACTCTCATCAACCTAGTGAGACCCTGCTTCAAAATAAAAGTTAAAAAATAGGGCTGGGGATGTATGTATCTTGGAGGTAGAATGCCGTGGAGTTCAATCCTCAGTACTATAAAATAAATAAATAAATAAATAAATAAATAAATAACCCCATTACCAAAGAAAATATAAAATAAAAATAATAATGTATTATATACTCAAAAATTGCTAGAGTAATACAGTAATCTTTCTTTTTTTTTCTTTCTCTTTTTCTTGGTGGTAGTGCAAGGAGTTGAACTACTATTAATCTACATCTTCAACCCTAAGAAAGTAATCTTAAACGTTCTCACCACAAAACAAAACAAAAACAATAAAACAAAAACAGTAACTATGTGAAGTGATACATACATTAATTTTGAGGTAACCATTTCAAAATGTATACATATGTCAGAATGTTACACTTTCTTTTTTTTTTCAGAACTAAGGATTGAACCCAGGGGCATTCTACCTCTGAGCTACACCCCCAGTTCTATTTTTTATTCTTTATTTTGGAACTGGGTCTCACTAGGTTGCAGAGGGCCATACTAAATACCTGAGGCTGGCCGCAAACCGGGATCCTCCGGTCTCAGCCTCCCAAGTACTGGGATTACAAGCGTGCTCCACCACACCCGGCTAGAATGTTACATTTTCTATCATAAATATATGTAATTTTTATTTACCAATTATACCTCAACAAAACTAGGGGATAAAATACAATATAAATCATACCACATTTGTAAAAAAAAAGAGAAACAGATATCTGTTGCAGTGTGTAAAAAACACAAAGGAAACGAGTGTAAGCTCCATGAAGGCAGCTATCTCCGTTGTTTTCTGCTGTAATCCCAGGGACTGGCTCATGTTAGATAAATAGTAAATGAGGCCGGGCGTGGTGGCGCACACTTGTAATCCCAGTACTTTGGGAGGTGGAGACCGGAGGAGCCGGGTTCGCGGCCAGCCTTAGCTCTCTCTCTCTCTCTCTCTCTCTCTCTCTCTCTCCCTGTCTCTCTCTCTACTTAGTGAGGCACTCTGCAACTTTGTGAGACCCGGTTTCAAAATAAAGTATAAAAAACAGGGCTGGGGGTGTAGCACGGAGGTAGAACGCCCCTGGGTTCAATCCCCGGTACCACAAAAAAAAAAAAAAAAAAAAAAAGAG